>CM067502.1:38917541-38987541 GCA_034509495.1 Acestrorhynchus altus
TAGAATTGGCCTAGGTCTCTTTTACTTAAATGGGAAGTGAAGAGACAACAGTATTAGAGGTTCACTGTATGCCACTTCCATGTCAAAACGGTCCTATTTTCCAACTGCCACTAACCCCAGATCTAGTCTCATTAGCAGAATTTGCAGCAACATGGAAACAGTATTAATTTGCCTACATTCAAATGTTTTTAAATATATCATGTAAGTATTGAATTATGAACCCTGTATAGTGACTTGAAAGTATAAATTGTATTGTTAATAGTTAAAACAGGACACAGAACACATATTTTACATAACTATGTGTAGACTATTTTATTATTATATCTGAAGCATTAACAACCAAAACATCTGTACACTTTTAACAATCTATCTATACTATCTGAGAAAAGTCAGGAGAATCTGAATTGGGAAAAGGACTCAATTCACCCTGTAAAATAACTTTTTGGGCTCCAAAAGTGTTTGAACAGTGAAACAATTTTGGTCATTTTGCCTCTGTACATCACTGCAGCAGATCTGTGTATAATTTCAGATTTATTACTGAGTCCCTCAGTTTTAAAAAACGCACAAAAATAAAATAGCAGTTGATTGATGGGCAGTTTCATGACCAGATGTGGCCTGTTCCCTCATTCCTTCAGAACAAATTAAAAGCTTTCATTTTAATTAAAATATCAATATGCAAGGCAAACAGGGCTGAAACAAACTAAACAAGCCTATTAAACAGACGTCAATCAATTATTTAAATTTTAATTTGGAAAACAAGACATTGGAAAACAAATTTAATTGATGGTCACAGAATTCTTCCTTTGGTAGAGAAAAATCCTGTCACATCTGATTCAGTCAACACTCTTGTGGTGGTGTATCATTGCATAAGTCTTCGATAAAGAGACAACTTCACGAATTTTAAAGCAAGCCAAGAGTATTGTGTTAATGCAATATTTGTATTTTTTTTTCTTCAAAATGGTTTACACTGGCAAATGAACAAACATTGCACCATAATTCATATACTTATGGACTAATTTGTACTTTGCTATCCACCTTTTAGGGGGCTGCAACATAATATCAATTAAAAGCATGTAAATAACTTGAATCTTAACTGAGAGCTGGCCAAGCTAAAGTACAGCCTCTGCATGGTGGGATTGGAAACTGTGTACAACTAAGCTTCTCTAAAATAATGAATTCATTTTTTCATCAATTCAAGTTTTTAATGCATTGCTGAATTATACAAATGAGTCCATGAACCAGTTACAACTACAGTTATATTTGTGTAACCCATCAAATTTCAATTATTTGGTCAAAATAATGCAGTCCATCTTTAGCCACATCACATCACTTACACCATCATTTTTAATACACGTATATAGGTGTGCAGCAATACTAGCAAACTTTTCATAATGTTGAGCCACATGAGAATCCAAGACAGTGTATTTAGCATTGTAGTGAACTTATGAACTGACTGTGATAAAATGAGAGTGCAGGGCAGAGGGTACTCTCATGCCCCCACCCCCAACACAACTTTACCAAATGCGCTCTCTCCATTCCTCTGCACCTACGGCTGGGGCAAATTGAAGTCATGCCAAGAGTTTCTAAATTTAGAAAGGAACGTGCCGCTTTAAAGCTGACTAAACATATTTAATCAGAAACACACTGAACCACCCTTTTTTGGAATTTGAGATGTAAACAGATTACAGTGAATTAAGCTTTCTGGCATCCAGTGCAGTGTGTCGACTAATCAGGACTGAATAATAACTCATCTCACTCTGAAACAATGACAATATGTGAATGCAAACCAAACTTCCAGAGGTTGCTTGATTTTTGAAGTAATTGTTATTAAACCTATGTTAGAGTAACCATAGTTAGGTTTTCTATAAAAGGGAACACTGGGGACACCTGGGCACCCATAATGGTTCCAACACTGTAGATATATATCACTGTAAAAATCTTTTAAGAACTTGTGGAGCTTCTTTATATGAAATGGTGGAGGAACCTCTCAAGGTGCTTCAAGGAACCTTCAGGAGACCTTTGTCCTTTTATTTAAGGTTCCATGATGCACTTTAAAAAGGTTCCTCCACAGTTCAAACTGAAGAACCCTCAAATGTTCCTCAAGGATCTTGTTAAAAGTTGATCTTTCCAGTAGGCCTAAGTTGTAGGATGAGGCAGTGTATGAGGGTAGGATGAAGTTAAATAGCTCTAAAATCACACAACTACGATAATGAACACTAATACATAAATATTTACTCATTTAACAAGACAAATAAATAGCCTTAATAGCCTATATATTTATATAATATATATTTATAGACATATATAGGCTTATATATAGGCTACATGCTATTTATAAAGTTAAAATAAAATAAAAATTGATTTTTGCTGCACTTTACCTTGCATTATGGAGTCACCCTGAAGGACTAATCAGATTTGTTTTTTTAATCTGATATTTTTGGACCAAGTGTTCAAATTTCAAGCTGCCAGTGACCAAATCTAATTTGTTACAGCACATGCATGAGTATGAGCATAAACTAGCCTAAACCAGTTTAGAGCCTGGCCTGAACCATAAACTTTAAATAGCTAACACAATGATCACACTATAAATCTCAGCAGTGTTGCACTTTATCAGCTATAACATGAACAGAATGTGACAATAACGCAGACTGATTAGTTAACAGGCTCGTAGGCTCTTCTAGCAACATTCATGGAAAGGTTTTAGCCTCCAATCTTCACTGAAGCAGTAAAACTACATTGTGCATTATAAAATACACAATATGAACTAAAGTATTGGAACAGTCATATTGCTCATTCATAGTTTCTGAAATCAATGATTTTAAAAAGCTTCATCCTACCAGGGAAGAGCTGCTAGATTTTGCAGCATTGCTTTGAAAGGTTCATGATGTTCAGTGACAAGTGTGTTAGTAAGGTCAGAGTGCTGGATGATCATCACCCCACCTCACCCAACTCAAAATTACTGGATGGAGCACAGTAATTTGAAAGAACATATTTCCACTGCTCCACAGCTCAAAGCTGGGGGGCTTTATACATTTTTAGCCCACGTCTGGCATTAGACATGGTGCTAATAGGTCCATGTTTATCTGCAGAGATACGCCAGTGAGTCTTATTCCATTAGCATAACTTCTCTACACAGACTAGACAAGCTCTGTGTGTGCATTTGCACTTGTGTGTCAGCAATGGGTGCAACTTATATGAAATGTGCACTTAAGAATCAGGTGTGGCTGGTGAAACCAGAGTCAAGAGACCTGAATTAAATTTTTTATCAGATATGAAACCTCATACATATGTGGATCAATGTTTTTGTTTTTTTTTTACATTCTGACTATAGCAAATGTGTCCTGCTTGAAAGCAGTTTAGATTTCCATTGGAGCAATTAAAGGCATTCACACCGAGGTGCCATTTGGAAAATGAAGTGTGATATAAGTCCAAAAATAGAGCCAATAGAGCTGGTAAACTACTGATATATTAAAACATATTTGCTGCCCACAGCACTTTGATAAGATATAAGCAGCTCTTCTACCACATATCAGGATGTAAATACTAAAACCTCTGCATTGAGGCTGTTTTTGACAGAAAAAAAATAACCAACAATGGTGGCTTTAATCTAATTAGATTGTTTTTTGACTGGTAGAAAGCAGTCCATGAGCATGTATAGTAGTATATAGAAGAAAATGCTCCAGCATCTTAATGTATGTTCAGACTCTCAGCTGAACTCTGATATTTGGGTTTTATCAGATATATTTAGATATAATTTTGACAGTCTGGACAGCAACTGTGTGAAATCTGATTTTTGAGAATCAGATCCAAAACACATTTGCAGGTGATTTGAAATGTGATTACAATCAGATTGGTACAGGTCCACCTAGATCTGGATGCTCTGGCTGCTTAAATTGGATTTTGCATCACCCACAATGTGACAAACAACGACCACATAAAATCCAGAGTAGTGAAAGTGCAGGGATCCAAGAAGAGTGGGGCACCACCATGCATATGTAGTTACTGTTATCTATACCATGGCCACAGCAAACCATGTATGTAGGTATGTGATATCCGGACATGCAAATCTGATCACTTGCAAATAACAGTGGCTACAATTATCTCAACAGATCTGATTTGAAAACAAATCTGATTTTCCTGCAGTTTGAACATAGTCTAACACTCAATGATGGAGGTGTGGGGAAATCTCTGAAACCAAAAAGAAAAACAAAAAACAAACAAACAAACATGAAAGCATCTAACCTGATATTGACTGTTTTGACTGGAAATGGTATAAGCAAAGGGGGCAAAGTACTGTATGAGGACATCCAAACTATGAATTGGTTCTAAATTGAGGAATAATCCACAGCAAGGCTCTTTAAACACGAAAAGCTGTCCTAATCTGCTCCCAAGTGTAAATTAAAAGGCCTTGTGGCATTAATTATGAGCAGACATGCACCAAATTCTGAAAATAGGACATCATAATTGATATTTATCTTTGTTAATGGTGCCAAGAATATGATGTAATGTAACTAATGAAGGTATTAACAAGACATTCCAGTGGTGAACTGGGATTTTTAGAGCAGGGATTTTTGGAACACTACACCATACAGGCCAGTGCTATTGAGAAATATTGATCTACAACAATGAAGAATGAGGGTAGGGTGACCTCTTGTGGAAGAAACCAAAGCCTATATAGAGCTTTGAGGGTGTTTTCAGTCAGTAATATGATAATTCAATGATTGTATGTGTAGAGAAGCCCCATAAATATTTAAATGCTACAGATATTACAGAGTCCTGCGGACTTTGAGCTGCATAGAGTGTCAGTCATGAAAACAACTGATCTTAGCAAGTTGAGTATAATAATACTATATTACATAACAATAAATATACACATACATGAATAGTCACATCATTTTTGGAAGCTCGTCAATCAATGATGTCAAAGAAAATACCAATTCACCGTTGTGTTGTTTAAGGATGGCATTTTTAGGCTGGCCCATCTGTGCAGTGAGCACACACCTACATACTTGTGAGGATACACACACACACACACACACACACACACACAAAATGGTGCAATGAGTACATATGATCAGAACAGAGGACCATCTTTGATGTGGTGCCTGGGGAGCAGGGAGGGTGAAAGGCCCAATTGTGGCAGCTTGGTCTGGTATTGAACAAGCCCTCAACCCAGTAATAGATAACCCAGTGGTCTAACCATTGTCAAAAAATGGCTGTACCCCAAAGGATGTGTCTGACTGCAGTGCTATTCAGAAGATAGATGCATGTTACCAGAAACAATGACATCTCCACGCGTTACAAAACGATTCCCACGCGTTACAAAATGATTCCAGTGCCTTACTAAGTTGTTCCTGCACCTTACTAAGTTTTTCTGACACTTTTCTAAGTTGTTCCCATGCCTTACTAAGTTGTGGTCACGACTTATTTTTATTCATGTGGGACATCCCCTTAGGGGCTCCATATAAATCACAACAGTATCAAAGACTACCAGCCAACAATAAACATATTTAAGCATAATTTGCATAATTTCCACGTTCAAAAGTCCTTTTGTAAATTCTACAACGATAACAATAATTATTATTATTTGCTTTAACTGTAGTGCATTTATACGTGTTTAATATGGTTTTCAGCTCGTTCTCCGGTGTTGTTTACATCCCAGCACCACCTTCCCGCTCATCGCTGTGACGTCACGCTCGTCTACGGCGGCCTCGAGGGACAAGCCGAGCGCGTTTCTCGTCTTGTCGTTGGAGGGGAAAACGCTCGCGTACTTCCTTGTTTTGAGCGGGATAACAGCCCGGCGGAGAACGGGTTAAGGAGCGGGGGGTCCACGATTCCTCCTCTCCATATCGCCATGATGAACAAATGAACTCTCGGGGAATGAAATTTAAATTCCGGAAAGGAGAAAAGGTCCTCTGCTTCGAACCCGACCCGTCAAAGGCCAAAGTGCTGTACGATGCAAAGGTGAGTTGTGGGGAGGACGCGCGGCGGCTCCCCGCACTGCTGCAGCGCTCCGCTCTCCACCTTATTGCTGGACGACCTGACTGCGCATCACTGCTCTTACAAACTTGGTTAGAGCGCAGCGAGACGCAGGCTGGGCGTGTTTACTCCGACATGTCACTCAGTTCCCGCACAGTCCGAGTTACTCAAAGTTACTCAGACTCTTCCACCTCGGTTTCGGTTCTGAAGCTTCAGTGTTCCGACCGGACAGACGGTCAGGGAGCCGAGGTAGTACTGAACTAGTATCTGACCCCGGACCTGACCTAAACTATCCTTAACACCTACTACTGCACTTCAACATCACTGACAGACCTTCTTACCAGCCGTTTTAAAAACCAATAATTTATTCATATTTCATTTTTATTTATTTAAAAAACAAATTATACACGAGCTAAAGGTCAGAATAACTACAATAAACTATCCTTAACACCTAATGCTACACTTCAAAAATATGGTCAGACCTTCTCACAAGCTGAACTAAATTCAAATTATATTTTATTTTTATTTATTTTAAAACAAATTATACACAAGCTAAAACTCAGAAAAACTACACTAAACTATCCTTAACACCTACTACTGCACTTCAAAATCACTGTCAGGCCTTCTTTCCAGCTGTTTTAAAAACTATTTATTTATTTATTCCATTTATTTACAAACAAATTGTACACAAGCTAAAAGTCAGAATAACTAACCTAAACTATCCTTAACACCTAATGCTACACTTCAAAATTGTGGTCAGACCTTACAACCCTGTATTAAAAACAAATTATTTATATATATATATTTTTTTTTTTAATTTATTTTAAAAAAAAATTATGCCAGCTAAAAGCTAAATGTCAGAATAACTAACCTAAACTATCATTATTACTATCAACCTATCATGATTATGACTTTATCTCATGACATCTCATACTTATAACTTTGTGTCTCATAATTATGAGGTCTTAATTATGACTTAATTTCTCATACGACTGACTATGACTAAGTATCTCATTATTGACTTAAAATCAACTTACTGTCTCATTTTGAGACATGAATTATGACTAATATCTCATTATTAAGACTTGTCTACACTCAAACCCTGGCATCTGAGCTTTAATCAGGAGTAAACCAGTAAACGGCACTGCTTAACAGTCTTTCCCAGCCCACAGTTCCCTCATTCAGTACTGAGACTAAACTGAACCTTTCTCTAAACTGCTCTTCATAGTAAACACTGGATAGTTCTCCTCCGGACCCGTTGGGGGCGCTGTGCGCTCCTGGTCTGATCTGGCCGGTTGCGTAAAACGTCCTGGATTTGCCTGATCTGTAAGACATGCGGATCGCCGTGCCGCGAGCAGCTCAGCTGGGAGATGAGCTGCAGATCAGCGCAAACCCAGCGCACGGCGGACAGGGGTCATTAAATTGTGTTTAAAATGTCGAGCAGTTTCATCGTTTCTGTCTATAAATGAATGGTTGCTTTAATAATAAAGCGTGTGTGGGTGTGCTGTAATGGTTTATTGAGGTGCCTTTAATTGCGTTGTGGCTCGAGGAGTTACATATTAACTCACCTTTTATAGGCAGTGTAAGATATGAGATACAAAAAAAGATAAATAATCATAACAATATTGTTAAGATGGAAGATTGGAATAGTATTGGGCAGTGGAGGGGCAATCGGTGCTGCCCGAAGCCACCCCTCCCCCTTATTTAGTCGGGGGGGGAGGGGGGGTGCCTCTTGGACGAATCAATGCCAGCCTGGCTGGATACCCCTTCATATCTGCTGTGTCCTAATGCGGCCTTCTGCCTCCTCTAGGTGGTGGACATTGTTGTAGGAAAAGATGAGAAGAGCAGGCGGCTCCCAAAGTATCTGATTCACTTCAATGGTTGGAACCGAAGGTAAGGATTCAGCCCGAGCTCATTTCAGAGCGTCCTCCACGCCTCGTTTGTGCTCAGCGGATGGCTGGGCTGCTTGTTTGGTGTGTCGCGCCGCTAATCTGCTCCCCTAATCGCTGTGTTCCAGTTGGGATCGCTGGGCTGCGGAGGATCATGTTCTCAGAGATTCGGAGGAAAATCGCAAATTGCAGCGTAAACTGGCACGCAAGGCTCTGGCTCGCATGTAAGGATGCTTTCTTTAAGCTTTTCTTTGTTTTCAAACGCACACACGACTCCCCTAAGCCCCAAATGCAGCGCAGGAGCGAGCTACCTACCCCACTGGCCGTGGTGCACTATGTAGGGAACAGCTAGCAATTTGGAACGCGGCCCACAGTCTCAATATAGACAAAGGAGGCCAATGGAAGAATATGGGCCAAGTTCCCAACAAGCCCTGAAGCTTTGAGACTGTAATATTGACCCTGAAACTCAGAGTTCACTAATCCCTGTCCAGCACTGTCCCAGGAATGTTGGGTGTAGGGAATGTAAAATTCCCCAGCACCAGCCAATCAGTTGGAGGAAATGCAGTCAAATCTTCTTATAGTTTGTTACAGTCTTTGGTGAAGTGATTGACTGAGATGTTTGTAGCAGCCCTGCTTATTTAGGGTTGGATAAAATAATGCATGGTGTCACATTATCTACTCATCAGTGTGTTTTAGCCTTTAAATCATGTAAAGTATGTAGTAGATTCAAGGGGAACAGTTTTGTTAGCAGAAAACTTTTGCAGTTTTTAAAAAATTTATTTAACGTCTTCTGGATTAAAATTCCAGCCCCCTCCAAGCTCCTTTCACAGATCTATCAAGTAACCAGCCTCATAACCCTAGAACAACTTTGGTGACTAATGCAGGTTCAGTGCCACCAGTTCCACCCTATCATCAGCAAGTTGACTGGATGAAATCCCATGGAATTCCCAGTTTAGTCAAAGGAACTAGTCGTTAATCCCAAGTGGCCATCAGGAAACTTTTCAGACCGGCTGGTGACAGATGCCCTTATGCCGTCCAACTTTCTCACACCGATTTTCCTTGTAGGAGGAGGAAGGGATGGAGGAAGCGACGTTGTCGTTTGCCTGGTGTTAACTCTGTGCTGAAAGGCTTACCTGAAGAAGAAAAGGAGGAGAGCGACGATGCCTGTAAGCAGCTGTAATTTTTGAAGCACTGCTTTGAGATTTTTAGTTTATGGTTCTTGGTGCAGTGTCTTTATGATTCACTTTTGAGAGCGATTCTGTGGTTTTGTTCTTTTTATGAGTGTTTCGGTTTGTTTGCTTTGATGATGCCCAGCTTTGATCTCATCATCTGATGACAGCGACGAGGACGATTCCGATCCAGAGTCTTTAAAAAGTGAGAGCGAGTCATCTGAGGATTTGGACGAAATGGTAAGTGGTTCTCTCTCTCGCTCTCTCTCTCTCTCACTCTCTCTCTCTCTCTCTTATAGAAAAAATGGGATTATATATATAATCAATTTGGATTATATATATATATATATATATATATATATATATATATATATATATATNTCCTTTCATCCGTGATTTCAGCCTTCATCGCCTTCTTGCGACCGTTCACGCGTCAGTGATTTATTTTCAAAATTACATTTCAATTGAGTCAGTTTATCGTCTGTGGTTAGTATAGGACTTCAAATTGCCATGGAACATAATCCATTGTTCACACTAGGTTTTTAGAAGTAGCTTATTACCGAGTATAATACATAATCATTCTCATTTACTCTTTGAAAATTATGTTTATTTCACAAACAACTGGTGCTATTGATATTATGGAAATGTTACTGATATTATGCGATTTGTGGTATGTTGAGGGATGCACTTTTAAATCCCTGGTGACGTTCTGCTGGATCCACTGTGGTCCAACAGTTTATCTGTGAACTTCTAGGATAAAAAAAAAAACATATATATATATATATATATATATATATATATATATATATAATCCAAATTGTCTTTAGATTAGGTTATTGTATCTAGAAAATGAGGCATGTGTTCAATTTTAGCCATTTTTTCTTGAAACAAACCAAATTGTCTGTTCCTGTTAATATTTGCTACTGAAATAAAAAAAATTAGCAGTAAAAGATGAAATTTAATGATAGACATCTCAAAAAAGACCAATATTTAAATTAGATTTGATTGAACTTAACTTTTAACTCCACTATAAAGGATTTAAGAGTTGCATTTTCATTGTTTCTCAACACAGAGGGAAGAACAAGAGACACACACCAAGAGGGAGAGTGAGGATAAGACCATCGCTATAAATATAGACATCCCTGAAGTCCTCAAGAAGAAACTGGAAGAGGACTGCTATTATGTCAACAAGAGAAAGAAGGTAATTTTTTTAAAACATTGGAACACATTCGATTAATGAGTCTATCTGAACGTTTACGCTTGTTCATTTATGTCTGTATGATGTTAACACTGTGTTGAATGTAGAGTGGTAAAATAATCTCTCCGATTGCTTACTGATTATATTAGTATTATATTAGGTCTGATCTAGGGTTGCATATTACAGTTCAATCATAACATTGACACCTGATGTTATGTTCCCCCATCCATATTGTTACCGCCACAAGACCTCTTAAGGTGTTCTGAGGTATCTGGCATCAACACTTAAGCACCATAAGTCCTCTCAGTTGTGAGGCATGGGCTCCATGGATCGCATCAGTGAGCCTTGAGTGCATGTGACCCTCTTACTGATTGTTTGTCGTTCCTTGGACCACCTCCGGTAGACACTGATCAGAGCAAACGGAGAACACTCCTCAAGACCTACATGTTCAGTCCCAGTCGTCGAGCCAACACAATCTAGCTCTTCTCACAGTTTCACAGATTATTTACTGAACTCACTTTTTACTTGCTGCCTAATGTCATGCCCTGGCGGGTACTGTTGGAACCAAGTAATCACTGTTAGTCGCTTCACCTGTCAGTGGTGTTAATGTTATTGCTGGTCAGTGTTATGCACCTTGAAATGTATTAAAATTTATGAACTTATCAACATTGTTCCCAGCTGGTGAAGCTCCCGTGCCAGATGAACATAGTGAACATTCTTGAGTCCTACGTGAAGCACTTCACTATAAATGCTGCCTTTTCTGCCAATGAACGTTACCGGCACCCTCAGAGCTCAACACAGTCCAACTTGAACCCACACTATGTGCCACCCGAGAAGAAGTAAGTTCTACCAACACCAGTTTCTCTTTTGACCATAGTATGAGGTATTTGTCCTGCTGCAATTGTGATCAGGCAGTGTTTCTCAACCCTAGTCCTGGAGGCACCCCTACCCTGCATATTTTATTCTCCTAACACACCTGATTTAACTAATCAGCTCATTAAGAAGCTCTTCTGTTAGTTTCTTCATTTACTTCCATTTAACATATGGTTCTTTATCTGTTCTTTGCCTGCAGTGAAGAGCTCTGTAAGGAGATGGTGGATGGCTTGAGGATCACCTTTGACTTCACCTTACCCTTGATCCTCCTGTATCCCAATGAGCAGGCTCAGTTCAAGAAAGTCAGCTCGTCCAAATTCTTCCAGCCGATCAACGATGGTGCAGGATGCTCTACTAGGTAGGGTGATCGGGTGTCACCAGCACGTTAATATGGTACACTTACGCCCATCGAATTTGCATTTTTAATCAATGATCACCTTAAGTGCCTGAAAAAAAGTGCCAATTTGCTCCTCTCCTACTATTGTAGGATTCTTCGGGAGCGCTCCCCTAGCCCAGGCCTGAATCCCTCCACCCCTCAGTCCACGGACAGCCAACCTCCTCTTAGTGAGACGTCCACCACCCCAGTCACTGCAGTATCAGCCACCACACCAAAACGCAGGCGCTGCACCAATCCTGACACTGACACCACACAGTCTCTGAGACGCTCCACACGCAACACTTCTGGGGGGGACCGGACCACTGAGGCAGCAGGAGTTGGAGTAGGGGCAGGTGGAGGTGGAGGTGGAGGGGGCGGCGGCGGGGGCAGCAGTAGCAGTGCTTCGCCTCAACCCAAACGCAGGCTTTCTGAAGCACCAACACCACTGCCCAGATTCTTCCTCAACCTGGAGAAAAGTGAGTGCCACATCATCACAATGCAACTATGTAGTGAATCCTGTTTGTCACGGTGAAACACTCAGCTCTTATTATTTATTACAGTCTTTGTTAAAGTCTATATTAACATTCTGTGTGTTATACTAGTAACACAGTGACTAACTGATACATTTGTAGCAGCCCTGTTTAAGTTTGGACAAAACAATGCACAGTGTCCCATCATCTACTCCTCAGTGTGTTTTAGAGTTGAAATTGTGTAAATTCAACTAGATTCAAGGAGGAACAGTTTTCTAAGCAGAAAATGTTTGCAGTTTTCAAAAATTTAAAACACAAGGTCATCCCCCTCTGAGCTCCTTTCACAGACCTATCAAATAACCAGCCACATAACCATTGAACGACTTTGGCCTACCCTGGTGACTAATGCAGGGTCAATGCCATCAGTTCCATGTGGACTCTGCACTAAATTAACTCACTATATACACTGTACACTATATGACGAAGGCCATACCTAGCAATATAGACTTGCTTTAATGCTTAGTAATCATCTGATCAAAACGATTTCTATAATGCTTTTTACAGTTGATGTCACAAAGCAGCTTTACAGTGATCATAATTATCCTCTGGCAAGGAACAACTCCCTCCGAGCTGGAGGAAGAAACCTTGGGAGGAACCAGGCTCATGAGGGGGGACCCATCCTCCTCTGGTCAAAGTACTCTTATTTATTGAGAAGGGGTCAATTGGACCACCAACCTTACTTTAATGCTCAGGTGTACTAGAGGTTATGTCATTGATGACAGGTGGGCAACTAGTCCAAGTCCATTTAACTGGAAGGTGGGCATCCCGTGTGAAGGGGTGGCTTGGGAGCCCAGAGTTCCTCATTTGAGCAAAACTGTTTTGATTATTTGCATGTGATAGTCTTCCTGAATGCCTCATCCAGCTTGTCAAAGTTGAGCTGAGTACAGGAAAAAAACAGACTAAACAGCTTCATGCAGTGTTTCAGGACTCTGGAATGAAAATAGCATTGTTTGTCCACTAGATGGCACTTTTCAGCCACTCTATTTCTTGTGTGGTTAATGAAACCGTGTACAGCAGGTTCACACTGTTTACTGTTTACTTTTTGTTTGTTTGTTTTTTTAATACATTTTTAATATTATTTTATTATTCATTATTTTAAATACTTTTACACAGGGACTCCTGTCCACAGTGGCTCCTCATCACCGCTGCCCCTCACACCAAGTAAGGATGGTAGTGGTGTCTTCTCAGGGCTGGAGACCCGCCGCAACAACGAACTGAATGAGGTGAGTTTTCGCATTTTTAAAACTGAAGTGCTAAATGTGTACTTTTTTTATTGTGAAGCATAGATGTTGAATTTTCTTTTTTGCTCATTTGAAACTCCAGGGTTTTCACATAAAATGATACCAGAACTTTTTTTTTGCCAGAGCTTATATTTGTCTTATGTGGGGACAGAGGAGAGCAGTGTAGAGGAGGAGCTGAAAGCAGGGGCTGGAGCAAAACGAGGATGCCAAAAATTTTTCTTTTAGTCCAGGAGTTAGTCTAGATCATGCTCTGTTCATTTCCCAATATAGATATAAAGAATTATGTTTATATATACATTTATATAAAAAAAAAACGATAATAAACCACAAAAATATAACATTTACATAAGTATTCACAGCCTTCGCGCAATACTTTGTTGAAACACTTTTGGCAGCAATTACAGCCTCAAGTCTGATGCTACTAGCTTGGCACACTTGTTTTTGGGAACATTCTCCCAAATTTGCAGAACCTTTTCAAACTCCATCAATTGGATGGGGAGCTTCAGGGCACAGCAATTTTTAGATGACCTTCAGATATGTTCAATCAGCTTTATGTCTGGACTCTGGCTTGGCCATTCAGGGACATTCACAGAGTTGTCCCGAAGTCCCGTTGTTATGCTGGCTGTGTGCTTAGGGTCGTTGTTCTGTTGGAGGATAAACCTTCATCCCACTCTGAGGTCCAGAGTGCTCTTGCTCACCTCCCTGACTAAGGCCCTTTAAGTGATCATGATCGCTCAGTTTGGCTGGGTGGTGGCCAACTCTAGAAAGAGTCCTGGTGGTCCTGGCTTCTTCCATTTATGTATGATTTAAGGCCATTGTGCTCATTGGGAGCTTCAGTGCATTTTATCTCTGATGCCCAGCCTCTCTCCATCAGTCACTGCATAGGGTTAAAGATTATTTTATGCATTACATTCATTTAAATAATCCTTCCCCCAGACCCCCCCTGAAATCATGAAATAAAATTTATTTATTTGCAAAATTTGAATTTGACCTGAAACATGTTTATCATGTGTTGATGTACCTTAAAGCATACATTTAAAAAATGGAAAACAGGAGCCACATATGTTTGAAGTTTGGATTTGCTCTTGGGCTCCACGTGAACCTAAAGGAGCTGTTTTCTCATCCGTTGAACAGAGTATCTGCTGGTCCCGTTTGAGTGGTGTTCGTTTGCGCAGTCTGATTTAGCATTGTGGAACCACGCACTGACACGCTGTCACACAGCTGCAGCAAACACCTGCCCCCCTTTTCTGCTCTGTTAAAGATGAAACATCTGTAACGTGCTCCTTCCGAGGCGGCAGCTGCTTGCTTCAGAGTGGTGAAGTACAGTGCATGCACTCTATTTATAACCCACTCATCTGCGCCTCTGCCATGAGACATGCGGAGTAGATCTGTTAATCTTTTCATGCTCAGTGACACTGAATCCCATCACATGCTGTAGGTCCTGAGTTGGAGACTAACGCCCGACAACTACCCTCTGAGTGATCAGCCTCCGCCGCCATCATACCTGTATGGCTCCCAGCACTTGCTACGGCTGTTTGGTGAGTGTCCAGATCAATCCTGGCCTAAAGGTTGGGGACCGCCGGTTTTTTTTCTGGATAGTTTATGAAAAGGTTTCTTTTTTGGAGACCGAATGAGCCTATGACACATTTATTTTTCAAAAAAATATACACACCCACTTGGAGAGAGCGTTTTGAGGCACTGAAAGTTCAGCAGTGTCTTAACTTGTCAATGTCCTGCTGGTAATCATCATTGATTTGTTTGATAGCACAGCAATCAGTTAAATACCAAAATCACTATGGACAATTCTAAGGAGCAGGAATATCTCTTGTGCCATTTCTAAAGAACAGTTGATCCCGAGATTATAAGGTCAAACAATTTAATTAAGTACTAGTTACTGGGAGATGCAGCCATTTTGACAAAGTTTAAAGGAAGAGCCAAACTGTCACCTTCAATAAAGAGCAATAGACAAAGAAAAAGAGCCACAGAGAAAGGTTTTGTGGTCTGATGAGACAGTGATCAGAAGTATGTTTGGAGCACGGTGGCGGTAGCATCATGTCACGTGGAATAATAAAGAAGTAGGATGACCTCAGAATTCTTCAGCATACACTCAAACCTTCAGCTAAACCCTTGAAACTTTTAGGTGTGGCACAACACATCCCACCACCACTGAGCCACCATGCCATGTGGGAGACTGGGATTCAATTCTCAGTCTGGACAACTATGTGGTGCTACTACAATAAGGGTTTTTGCCCAAGTCTCCTAACACTACTGTGGTCCACCTCTAATATGAGTAACCTTGACAGAAACTAATTTGCATTAGCTCTACCAATTCAGGTCAAATGATCAACCTTATTTCTGCTAAAAGCAATATTGGTGTTTGAATTTTTTTTTCCTTTTAAACTGGGATGTTAAAGATGCATCCTGCCCCAGAGAAATAACTGTGGAATAATTAACCGAAGGTCCAATACTGCCTTGGCTTTCATATTCATGATGAGTGTGTGTAAACTTCAAACCACAACTGTACATCACAATGTCAACAGGGTGTTTAACAGCAATAAAAAGTGATCTCCCACAACCTACGAAACTGGGTGTTAATAAATAAAACCCAAAGTAATAATACATAAAAAACCTGTATGGTAGGATTGCCATAGGAATACAAGGTGGCTCCAAAGTAGAGATGGCCAGTGTGCTCATCTCACAAAAGGTCCTGTGTGGAGGCAATGTCAGTAAGATAAGCATCAATGTTTTTATCAGTGGAAGACAAGGATGTATATCTAGTGTACATTCGTCTGTGCTAAAATGAGAGATGTGTCTGATGTTCTTAGATACTGCTTAGTCCTAGTCTAATTTATAAAGTTGACTGATAGTCCAAGCCTAAAAGTTAAAATCAAAACTTTGTGTGGAACCCTGTTGTGGTGTTGCCACAGAATTAATAGATAATAAATGTGCACTCTTTTATATATTTGTATGCTTGTTTCTCTCTCAGTGAAGCTTCCAGAGATCCTTGGGAAGATGCACATGCCTGAGAAGAATCTGAGGGCCTTGGTGAAGCACTTGGAGCTTTTTCTCAGGTACCTCCTTCTCTAATCACACATTGTCTTGATGTTTAGATGCTCCAGAACGTTTGTGATTCTGATATTCCAGTATTTTTGGTAGTATTACATTTGCACTTCAAAGTTACACACAAAAATAAAGGGATTGGCCTCACTGGTCCAATACTTTTGGAGGGGAGTGTACCTTTTTAACATTTAAAGCATTACTGCTATTTTAATCTCAGCCACTGTCAGAGTGCAATCTGGTGTCCTCAAGACACTGTTAAGACATTTTATTTGAATTAAGTTGTCACATCTGAAATGAACTCTAATGCTAACACACACAGTGTACAAAACTCAGTCATGCCACATTCCTCACAGGCTGCAATAGTTTTTTTACATCAGCAGTTGATAAATAACAGATATCAGTCCAAGTTGTGTAGTACTACACACACACACACACAGATTAGACTGCAGTGTTTTAAGGCACTGGGAGCCAAACAGTTAGGGAGGAAGTTGGTTTAGACATTCAAACAATCTATGAAGCAGTTGTCCATTCTGCTAAAATATATCAGGATATGATTTTATTTTTCTGTATCACCCAACCCTTATATGCAGCGCATCTCAATGACGGGGTTAATTAGGGGGATTGTTTTTTGTTTTTCTGTAAATTACAATGTGATCCAAAATGAGAATAAGTTTGATCTCATTACGCTCAGTCACAAGAGGAGGTAGGCTATCACTTAAGCTAGCAGGACACTTGCAGTGTGGTTTTAAGTGTGCCATGAATATCAATATGCCAGCGTATGCATTAGATGTCATCTTCTGACAGATTATTCGGTTTGGGGTTTATCATTACTTTGAACACCTTTTGGCCTTTGCTTGTCCTCCCAGCTGATGAATGCTGCATTTTCCTGCCCAGCAATTGCTAGAATAACCACCTTGACCTTGACCCTGGTTGCCTTTGCTAACATTTCAGTATTCTATGAGATGATTAGATGAACTCTTTGTTCAAATCAATAAAAACAATCCCTCCTGGGGCTCCTTGGTTAGGAGTTATTGGTCCTGATTTATTGCTAAATCAGTCCACCGAAGCGTCCGTGGTGATGATTAATTGATTTGATTGATTATTTTAAATGATTTATCCACATTTTTTTAAAAGCACTTCCACCTTTCTATTTTCGATTTGACTGCTGATCTTTCTGAACAATAAGCGCAAGCCCCAAACTAAGCATCTTTATTTGGCTGTTGAAATCGTTCTTCTACAGTAATTTGAAAATGAGTGCACATCACTTTTAGTGGGTACTTGTATCTGCCAGAAAGGTCTGATCAGATATTGGTAAAGGGGGGAAAATTGAAAGGGATCTGAAAAAATTCCACCAGGGCACACACTCAGTGTGAGATGTGACGTTAGCTGTGTGTTTCTTCCTGTAGGCTAATACTGTTTTGATTACTTTGAGCATGATGGACTAATTTTAGACACTCATCTTGAATACTTCCAGAGAGAAATTAGGTTCCGTTCACTTTTTAAGGCATGTCTGTCATTAAATATAAGATGGGTTTAATATCAGTTTCTGGCAACACCGGCCTCACACTGCTGCGCAAACCCACTGAACACCACTCTAGTTGCACTAGTCTTGCAGCTGTATCTGACACCAACTCTCATTTCTTGAACGTATAAAAGCAATATGCCTTGTGGGGGAAGCTGAATGAAGACTATTAACATCAATTGCCAGATACTGCTTTCAGGAGTTCAGTACTCAGCCCAGTACAGTGAGTATCAGTTAAAGAGTTAAAATACATTAAAATACACAAACCTGAAAAAAACCCTGCATGATGATACGAACAGTTTTGCCTGGAAAGATGTTGCATCTAGACCCACCCTTTTTTAGTATTATTGATCAGCCAATGGTGACACAATTATAGTGTCAATTTCAGCCATAAGACGGCAGCATAACAGCAAACGTGCAACGTCTTTATTGGCTCACAATAATAATTTCTGCACTACTGCAGGTGTGAATATGTAACTGTTGTTATGTTATCTAATGTTATTCAGCCACTTCTTCATATTTTTCTGTTTGTGTACGAGTGAGTGCTTAATTTAGTTTTAATTATTTTCTTGCACTATATTGGTGCAAACATTTATTTTCCAGTTATGACCTTGACTGTATAGTACCCCAGTAATTAGTTCCATGTTATGACCGTTACCTGGTATTATTTTATAGCAGAATTATGCCTGGAAGTGCATACTGCTTGCTTCCTTTTTTAAAACTAAATGTGGTTAAAGAAAATATTGAAATACATTTTGTCTATATTATAATTAAATGATTTGAATAAAATATAAGTACATACAATACATACAAACTCCACATTTACACATTTCTCTGTTTTTGAATTTATTTTCAGTCACATTTCTGTATTTAGTATAATTTAAGGATGGTTTAATACCTTGTTTGGACCTTTCAGACATTTTGTGTGTGTAGGGTGTGTATTGGGGTTGACCCATCATCATTAAATTTACATTTATGGTATTTAGCAGACGCCCTTATCCAGAGCGACGTACAAAAGTGCAAAAACAATCATCATGCTGGTGTGGGTTATGAACATGCTGATTTTCTCTCTGTCCCTGATTGACAGTAAAGCTCCTGTTGCAAGAAATAGTTTGTGTGAATGTTGATCCTAAATAGACTGTTAAACATTTTTAAAACACATTTATTTTGAAATTAAAAATGTTTGATTTTATTATTAAAGGGCTTATGCCCACTTTATTCAGATAAATATATAATATAAATATAAAAATAACCAGAAATAAGGTGAAAAGGGAACCCTGAACAAAATGTCAAGCAAGACATGAAGAAACTTTGCAAGCATAGACTGGACCAGAATAGAATTGTTGATGTGACAGTTCAGAGTTCCCAAGAGCACTGTCCGTTCCGACCAACTCCATCGATCAGCTGAGCTGTTTACTTGCTCCCACAAATACCCATCCTCCATCTCCCTGACTGCTGGGGAAAACTCAGTAGGCCAAAAAGGCACCTGTACAATACTGCACCAATTTTTCATTACCAAAGACCATTTAGTGACGCTGTAACAAAAAAAAAATCCTTGCACAATTGCTTCTCTGTGAGCAGACCTGGCAATTTGATCACTGTCTCATCTGCTGTGCAGATTGGGAGGTAGTAGCAAAGGACGGCAAATACAATAGCTTCTTTGTATTGTTAGAACGAGAAGATCAGATGGTGGATTGAGGTGTTATTTGTTGCCTGTGCAGATTTCCTGTCTCGAGGGTGTGTGTATGGGTCTGTGTGTGTATGTGTGTGAGAGAATTCACATTAAAAGTGAGCGAGATCAGTGGGCGTTACACAAGCCTCTGAACTAATCTTTAAATCCTGCCCAGCGATCTTCAGCTGGCCTCAAATCCCAGGGATTTATTATTCTCCTCTCTAATCAAACCACTGTAGTACCACCTCCCACCAGCTCTGAGCGCTGTTAGGCAGGCAGTTGGGTACTTCAGGGATTTAGGTATTGTATGAGAGGAGGTCCTCTAATCCAGGAGGACCCACCTCTGATCCTTGAGGGCCAGAGTCTGACATACTTTTTATTCTTATCTACTAAAGTTACTTTTATTACCAACTTATGTTTATACATAAATATATATATATATATATATATATATATATATTGTGTGTGTGTGTGTGTGTGTGTGTGTGTGTGTTATACTGTATATAATAACATGTATGTAAAACATGAACATTTAGTTTTTTTTAACAAAATAATGTTTTTTTTTCTGTACATAGTTCCATTTATTCCAATTAGTGTCATTAAATCTCTTTTCTCCATCTTTTTTGCCTTCCTTTTCTTCTGTTAAAAGGTCTAAACCCTTTTTGAAGTGAGTCGTTACCACTTGAAACATGATTGGATAGACACAAATAGTTCTTAGAATGATTGAGGTTAATCCTGTCTGTATGTGTTTTTGTATCTCTGGTCTTTTGTGGTGGATGGAGTTCCTTTAAGAAGAAACTGAGACTCTATGGAAGTCTTCCTGTATAACTGATCACATTTTATACCCTAATATTTCACAAAGCAAAAAAAAAAAGGTTTGGAGACTCTTAAAAATGAAAACAATCCCAAACCTTAATCTTATTACCATGTTGGCTTGGTTGTTTATTTTAAATTAGAGGACATTGCTGTTCAGTCAGAATAATATAAAATGTGGTTGGTTAAAAGTCTTAATATTTTTTCCCACTGATGAGGATAATTTGTTTGCGCTGAGATTAGGAGCCCGTGCATTGGGGAAGCTAAGATGAGATGGCAAGATTTAGCGGATTTGGCCGAGCAGAAGATACTAAGGACATTCCGGATTATTCTGCTGATTAGACAGGGAGCTTTTCGCCTGCAAACTTTGCAGAATTGGGTTATTTAAGGCAAGTTGCCAACCTACCTTAGGTGGCCCGTGTCTGTCTTTGTGACTGGTCCTAGGATCTGTGACAGCTTTTGATTTTTGTGTTCAAATCTGGTTAAGCTCTGTCTGCAGTCTTTTGGTTGAAAGGAAGGAAGGACACTTCCACAGATGCCAATGAATGAGATTAAATGAATCTGTGGTTTCTTTCAAATAAGTTCTTTTATATAATGTAAACAAATACACTTTTTTATATCAGAATTTAGTTCAGATAACTTGCATGGAATGTCCAAAAAAGTATAGTATGGCTTTTGGATAGTAAAAAACAACAATAAACATTCAAGTTTTCCTAAAATTTGTTGAAATTCAATAGTATAATATATTGAATCACAATTAACAATTGTATCGCATCTTCATTGGCTGGGCAATATGGTACAAATATTGTATCACAATATATTAAGAGATTATTCAGAATCAGCTGCACTTTTTCCAGTTAAACAAGGCTAAGTACAGTACTTGAAATGTGCAGTGGGTTTTTGTGTTTTATGCATTGACTTTAGTCACAATATGCTCAGAACAGTGAATCGTGCATCACAGTGGAGAAATTGATCACAAACCAGTAAAATATTATATTCTTCAGCTCCAGGTTTTTGCCAATGCACACCCATAGTGTTGAATATGAAACAAATATTTTACAGAGTGAACAAATATCTGAGTTTTACAGTCACTGCTGTCCAGTGAGAGCAACTTTGGCTTCATGTTTCCACCTGTCTTATCTACAGTTAAGTGCACCTCATTATAAGCTGCATTGTTTAAAGCTTGGAAAAAAAGTAGGGGCTTATAGTCCAGAAAATACGGTAATAGAAATTACATTTTTTTGTGAGGACAAAGTTAGGACACCCACATTTATTGTTATTTAAATGCCTACAATTGTATTCAGGTGTAATGCATTGGAGGAAGCTCTTACGTAAACCTCAGACATTAGTTTGGTTTGCTCTCGATTGTTCTGATGGCCTCAGAGAGCTCTTTGGGTCTGACCAGGGCAATTCAAAAAAGGTTCTACATGCTGATGAGTATGGGAAGGGATTTGAAAAGATCTCGGCACAAGAAATTGGCTGTTCATCAATTTTCATTAAGCACGTTCATTAAAAGCCTTGACAGATTTTTGTTCCAGCTTATAGGTGATTTTGGGGGATTAGCTGATTTCAGATGCTCAAGCTACTGCAAACCAACAAAGAAAATGTGCTAATTCACTAAAACCAGTCTGTCCCCAAACTTTTGACTAGCACCATAGCCCAGAAGAAGTGGACACTGTCAGTTTTTATCCTCTCTACTTATAGTCTGTCTGACTACGATATGGCTCTGTGTCAAAACTGAGGCTTCTCTTCCCTAAAGCTCCTCCGCCCTCACGTTACTAAGCAACACGGAAGCAGAACTCTGACAGCGTTTTAGAAGGCCGTCTTAAGAGGAGAAAGAAAAAAGAGGCACGCAAAATCCCAAAGGCTGGCTCAGAACACGGACTGTACCCATGTTACAGCATTTTCACAGAGAATTACACCGACTGCACACTTATTCTGCATTTTTAAAGGCGTTCTTTCTTCTGTTCTTTTTTTTTTTAATCTTAGGTCAGGTTTCAGGATGCACAGTACTGTTGGTACCTCAGGCACACAGAGAAGCCACTCATTCAGCCCTATTTTACTGTTACTGCTGTATACACAGTATATGGAACTCGTCAAATGTTCAAAATCAATAAATACTAAAGGGAGAAAATAAAATAAATGGTTAAAAAATTAAAAAGAGGTTTTGGCACCAAGGAATGCAGACCTTTTTTTAATTATTATTAATTCCAAACTAGACATTAGAAATGATGCATTGTTTTGTGTTGGTGTATAATTAGAGATCTGTTATGTGAATCACTTTAGAAAGGAATTATAAGTTATAATAATGCTAAAAAAAAACTTTGTACTCCAAGTTGTGGCCTAAGAGTGAGTACTCAACTGCATTCTGGAAGGATTTGAGTAACTTAATCATATTTGAAAGTAAAGGTTGTTACCTGATAGAAAGCTTGACATTGTAAGAGTTCAATTAAAATGTCCCAATCATTTTTATATAATATTAAGAATTTATAGAAAATGTGCTTTTTAGCCTCCAGTTGGGGAAACTGCATGTTAGAAAAAGGAACACATTAGTAGTAGAATTGGCACAAAAGTAAACTATGTAGAGGTTTGGAGAATAATATGTAAATGGTGCCAATTATATATTGTGAAATGTACGATGATTTAATGTTATGAAAATTATTGAACATATACATTTTATATTTTTTTTCTTATTTAATTTAATTAATCTTTTTTTAAAATGGTGGTTTCCATATTTCTAATGTCATAAAAAAAAGCAAAAAAAAAAAAAAAAAAAGCAATACAGTTAGAGTGCCCATGGTTGACCATAATTGGCCATTTTTCAGTGTGATTGGCCACAACTAGTGACCAGTAGATCAGTCTCTTATAACCGATTCTACGTTTATACTTGTGGATCACACGATCAACAGCAGTTTAACACAGCCAAACCCGCAGCCCTGCATGGTTTGTTCCAAGCAAGTAATGTAGATTGTACAGCCACCATTATGACAAAACAAACCAAGTTACACCAACATGTCTCTCGTTTAATTTTATACATTTTATTCATAAATTGCTTCATTTTATCAAAGCCAATGGTGAGCCAGTGGTTGCGCACTGTGGGCACTGGATTATGCATTTGGCCCATCAGGCAAAAGTCATACAGCAGACCTGCTAATCCTAACAAAAACCAGCTAGAACTGCCCTCATCTGCTTGCTCACAGTGGCAACCTGATGCACATCACTTGGCCAGTTTTGCGCATGCAAAGTGTGTGAGGACAAAAAGGTTTGTATGCTGAAAATAAAATGGTCATTTTCCAAAGTTTTAACCATCCATTCGTTTGGTTCAGAAATTTGCAGATATTTGATATTTGCAGTTGTACCTCTTGATTTTTTTTATTTGCTTTATTGAATGCTGTTTCTTGTTGTGGGATTTTTGGGTTTCTTTTTGCTTTTCAGTTGCTTTAGAAAGCCTTCAATGTTGGGAATTTTGCTAACCATGCACTGTTTGCTTCCTGAACCTTTATAGCATGGCATGGAGAGTAGGCACTTCTGTGCTCTATTTAGCACTGATAAAATGATTAATTAGCCCATGTTCCGGATGAACGGAGCCGCTTGTGGCTGTGTAAAGACTTATTTATTTATTTAATTTGTTTAATTATTTATTTTAACATACACGATGATGTAAGAAGACATGCCTTTCATGACAAGGCTGCAAGACCTAATCTGATTGAAAATGTGTTCTTCAGAGAACTGCTATACCTTTTGAAAACCTAAGGGTCTGTATTTAAATATAAGTATTAGTTTTATAGCTGTTACTGAATTCTTAGGAGCTACTAAATAATTTGTAACAGTTTACTGTGGTTACTGAATTGTTTATAGGAATTACTGGGGAAAAAAATCAGAGCTACTGAATGATTAATGGTCAGTGAATAATTTACAGCACTTACTGAACAATTGATAGAAGTAACTAATATACAGTGATTTACAGTATAATATTTTGTAGCAGTTACTGAATAATTTTAGTAGTAACTAAATAATCTTTAGTAGTTACTGCAAAATGGTGGCAGTTAATCAATTTTGTTTTTCCAATTGGATAACATTTCATATGTCACTGAAAAATAGCACTTTACCTCTTAATCCCTCAGCTCATTTTTGAGTTCATCACATAAGGTGGAGTGGCCCATTACTTAATAATTGAAGCCTTTCTAAATGCTTTATGTAAATAAAATGAATTGTATCAGGTAATCAGTTTTACCCTTTATTATTCTTGCTTGTCTAAAAATCAAATGAACAATGGCTAAAAACCCCTCTGGCTGTACTGAATGCTCCCCATTCAACTGATGGAGCTTGATGGGTTTTGCAAAGAGGAATGGGAGAAACGTCCCAAAATTAGGTGTGCCAAGCTTATTGCGTCATACTCGAGAAGACTTGAGGTGCTAATTGCTGCTAAAGGATCTGTATTGAAAAAAGGCTGTGAATACTTATGTACATGCTATATTTTTGTCTTATTTGTTTTACACATTTGCAATGATTTCAAACAAACTTCTTACTTTGTCAATGTGTGTAGAATTTTGAGGGAAATTAATGATCAAATCCATTGTGAAATAAGGCTGTAACATAACAAAATGTGCAAAAAGTGAAGGGCTGTGAAAACTTTCCGGATTCACTGTATATCTCTATCTATTGTTATCTGTCTGTTTCAGTCCTGTGATCTCTGGAAGAGCATTTTGGAAAATGTAAAAGTTTATGAATCTCTTTGGGAAACAGAAATGAGATAACTACCGCATGCAGAATAGTGTAAATAACCCCATCGATCCACACAGCACACGCACATTCAGGCAGCAGCTCTTCTGTTACATCAATAAAAGTACTCAAGCAAACATGTCACACTAGACTCGTATACCATTATACATTACTATGGATAGAAGCATTGATTAAATAAGTGAATGTCGTGTTTACACACCATGGTTGTATTTTTAGTACATAATCCATATTCATGCTGTGGCGAAAGCCTGGATGTCATTAAAAGTGGGCTAGAACCACTGATCATATTTGAATAGTTGACTGGATGCAATATTATTGAATATTTGTTGCAGGCCTAGTTTTCCTGTTAGTACATGAAACTGTCCTGGTTGAAGAAGTGCACGTTGACTCAAGTCTATACAGGGCAGCCAGTTATAACCAGAGGTTATTTACATATTTCAGTGGTCATACAGATAAGATTAGAGATAAGATAATCCTTTATTAGTCTCATATTGAGGGAATTCACAGTATTACAGCAGCACAGGGATAGCAAGGCACTCAGTACAAAGATAAATAAACTACCTTATATACAATTCTATGATTATCTGAATATTATTATTTACAGATAATTGCACATTAACTCTTAATTTTATGGGGGGAAAGCAAATTGTTAAGCTACATTTGAAAAAAACTGTTTGTAGTAAGTGTGTGGAATTCAAGTGTGTGCTGCCAGAGTCTGACGCATGGGCTGGGAGTCATTCTCCAGCTTGGCCAACATCCTCCTGTCTCCTAACACCTGCAGTGGGTCTAAGGGGCTTCCCAGGACTGGCCCTTTTATAGTTTGTTCAGTCTCTTCCTGTCTGCCATCGAAATGTTGTTGCTCCAGCAGACCACACCATGGAACTTGCATGTAATAGCTGACCTTTATAGGCCAAACCCTTCCTTGCTGATTTAGATTTTTTCACTTTAGGGCACCAAGATATTGGAAAAATCTGACGTGTGTGTGTGTGTGTGTGTGTGTGTGTGTGTGTGTGTGTGTGTGTGATTTTTCACATTTCGCCAGATGTCAGTGATCCAACTTGTCATGGCATTAATAATGCCGTGTGTGTATCAAAGGAGTTAAATAAAAGATCGTGGGCAGATAGAATCTGCTTTAGATCAATCCATCATGGAAAATGAATTGTGCTGCTTGATACAAAAGGAAAAAAAAACACTGAATTAATTTTTGTCTTACATGATGCATGTCTTGCGATGTGAGTATTGCTCATGCCCACATTGCAATGAGGATTCAGAACCCTTACATTGTGCAGCCCTGTTTCAGTCATCTGGTCCTTTAACACTGATTTTTGATTTCTGTCATTGTCTTGGGCAGGTTTCTGGCCGAATTTCACGATGACTTCTTCCCAGAGACTGCATACGTGTCAGCCACCGAAGCCCATTACTGCATGAAGCAGCCACGACCAGTCTGCTGAAGGACCTCTCCTGTGGAGGGCCCCCTTCTGTCTCATGTTTTCAGCGTGTTGTCTGCTCTGCTGCGGAGTACTGAACGCTCTGTCATTCTTCTTTTTTGACTTTTCAAAAGCTTCTCAAGCCGCCCGGAGTCTGACCAGCTTGCAGTGTTCTGTTGGCAGGATGAGTGCATCCGTTTGCGTTTTTTTTTCTTTTTTTCTTTTTTTTTAAATTTTCTTTAAGCTTTAAGCTTTGTGGACATAGTGGCTTAAGAATGGACACCCTCTTCATGCTTCTCCCCTGTTTTGGGAGCCAGAGGGAAGCCACTATCTCTCTGACATTTATTTCCACCCTGCCTCTCAAAGCTCAGCAACTGTACTGTCTTCCCAGCACTGCAGCCTTCATGTTCCTGCCTCCTCCTGCTCCTTTCGCTTAAGGCCTGCAAGCAAGAAAGACTTCATTCGGAGGTCCATTAAATGTGAACTAAGAAGATGTGTGTGCGTCATATGCTCTGCTTACTCCAGCAAGCTGGGACTATTCTGATTTGCATTGTTAATCATTGTCATTAGGACAAGTGTTCAATGTTCAGTGTCCTCTATGCCATTGCTGTTATGTTTTGAAGGAATCTGATGTACTGTATTGTGCATTAGTAACCACAGTAAAAGGACTGAAGTAGGAGCAGGTACTCCGTCCTAATATTAGGATCACTATGGGCAGTATTATTTCTCTCACGTAGGGCTGCATGATGGGGGGGAGTAAATATGAGTATTGCAGTTATGATGCGATGTGATTGTATTCTTTTAATTGCATTCTTGTGATTGCATCCCTTTTTAAAGGGCCACTATCAATTTGTTGAAGCTTACTAGTATAAGCTTTTGTAAAGTTAAAGCTCGATTTATGGCAGCCAGTTAGAATATCAGAGGTTATTTTCATGTATATGATATAATAAACCATTATAATAAACCATTCGTATAATCCTTGGCGATAAGAGAGATTGTAAAAAACAAATATAAAGAAATAATTAGGAACATAAACCTCATAGGTGGTTTACAGGAGAAGATAAAAGGCAAAGTATATAGGACCTTTAATGATCTGCCTATGTTCATTTCACAAAAACTCAAAGGCAAACTCTTTGGTTCATCTGAAAATGTGCTTGGTGAAAACAATATCGTGACATTATAATGTAACTTCCTGTCATATCAGGACTGCAAACACCATCATCGTTAATCACCATTAGCAGCCATTACATTGTGCAGCCCTACTCTGAATGCTAATCTAGAAACAATCCTGGATCACGCATTCTTATTTTGAGAGTCTTCATAAAGGTCACTGTAATGCCCAAAACATGCTTCATGGAAGGACCATGTCACAATGCATTTTGTAATGCAACAAAAGCACAATCTGCATTCTGACTGTTGCAGCAAGACGTGCTACAGCAACAGCGATGTGGTTTTTTTTTTTTGGTTTTTTTTCCCAATCTGTTGTGGCAGACCAGTTTGATTTGATGGTGTGCTCTATCACCCCCTGGAGTACTGAGTGTTTGCAGCATCTTGGGCAGGCTTAGCCTGTGTGTTTGTGTCCTTGCTTTGAACATGTTTTTTTCAGTTCTGTGGTGTTATATGTCCAGGTCGGTCCATAAGTCCATTTGCCAGTAAAAATCCCCATTATTTAACAGAAATGTCTTGTTTTCCAGACATATCTGAAGTCAATGTTTTCCAGGTTCTAATTTTCCATCTTTCCCAAAGATTTGTTCCAGTATGTACATGTTCAGTTTCTCCCAGTCTTTTGTTCCTTGCCTGTGTGTGTATATTGGACTGGAATAAACCCAAACTGTTGTGTTTTTCAAGATAAACTGCTGTGAAATTGTGCTTTCAAGGAACTTGAAGTTCTTTTATGTTGCCGTAAAAATGAGATGCAGTGTAGACCATGTAGAATGTATATAACACTCCCTCTGTTTATCCTACTCATGCACTATTAGGCCCGCATGCCTGAAATTTACAACACAGTGCAGAACTGTGGCATCAGTTGGATACTATCTTAATGAAATCTTGTTGTGATCCAGTAACTGACTTCAAATCTGTAATGATACTGTTAAGTCATGTATGGAATTTAACGTACCTTTTTTAGGACAGAACCAAAAAATGAAAGTGATGCCATAGAACAAGCACTTTGGGCTTTTAAAGGAATTGTTTATTCTCAAAATCATCTATTTTTCTTTTTCCTTTTTTTTTTTTTTTTCTTTTTTAGAGTAAAGAAGCATCCAAGATACAAGCTCATCACAAGCTGTCACATTTACCAGAGTGGTTCTAAAATGGCCATCCATTCAAAGATTTTTGGGTGAAAGATGGAGAACCAAAAGTGGATATCCTGTGGCCTCAAAAAGGCTGGTTTGTTCTCAGTGTTAAACATAGAGTATGGATAGAATGCTCTGTCTACATCTGTGTTCATTTTGTGTGAATTTGTCCGATGTTCTCTGGAAGCTTACAGATCTGGATGGAAATCTGGAAATCCTGGATGCAGCGTGACCAGTGTAGCCAATTTGAGTGAAACATGACCACTACCATATGGACACGACAGAGAACAAAAACACACCAAATCAATTTGGTGGTGGAAGTTTTTGAAGGTATGCTGTGTGACCTAGGTAGGAATTTTTACACTGCTGCCACTTGCATTATTTTTGCAGTAGAAGTACATTATCATGACCTCCATGGTCTGCATGTTTGTTGTCAGAATTGCTTAACTTCACTGTCAACAAAAAAGAAGCATATAATAGCAGCAACAGTCAGATTGAAATGGATGTTATGTTTGTACATAAAGGGAGTATAAATGAGTCTTACAAAGAGCTCTTTTTGCCTCAGTTGATGTTTTACTAAAGGAAGTCCACAGAAATTTGTGTTCATTGATATGATTAAGGAAAGCAATTTGAAGGGGGTTGATCACGTTGTTTGGACCAAGTCACCAGAGTGGTGAATAGGGGTGTAAGAAAACATTGATATATAGAAATACTGCAATATTGCAGTACTATATTGATTAGCAGACAGTGGTTGATGTTGTGCTCTGTAAGTGTTAAGACACTTCTGTTATAATGCAGAAAAATGTCACCTACAATGCTATAATCTTCAACATCCACATAAAGAACCGCTCCACATCTTGACCTTGTGGAAGCCTTTTCCCTTTTTGCATGCAGATGCTAAATGTGTGCGGTTGGCAGATGGAGATTGGTTGTTCAAGGTTATCGATGAGGAGATGCTGGAGCATTTAGAGGGTGCAGATGTGCAGTGCAACTACAATTATACCCAGATGCAGCCTTTCTTATTCTTGGTCTTTACTGGTCTTTACTATTCTAGCCCTGTACTGTACATTTTAGTGTTCAGCCTGCTTTACTCAACCTGATTCAATACCTTTCCTGAGATGTAATGATGCCTTTGGGTAGTGGTTTCCAACCCCTGTATGTTTTAGTGGATTCCAGATTAAACACACCAGGTTTGGGAATCACGGCATTGAAAACTGCCTGCTTGCAATATTATAGGAAAAAAAACTCATTAAATTAAGGTTTCTAAAGGATCTTTGCATGGATACACTGTTCTAGGAAAAAAACAAATTAGCACAGAAGCATTATATTACCTAGTGGATCTTCAAAATTAAAAGATGGTCCTCACACATTTAAAGAAATAATTGGCAAGCCCTGAGTATAGGGGTTCTTGGAAAGTACCTTTAAGCCCAACATGCCAGTAGTTGTTTCGAGATCTGTCTGCTCGTGACTGCATAGCAGTGTAAATGTTCACACACTACACACAAATTTCAGTTTATAGCTTTGAGTCGATTTTGAGTGGACCTCACTAACGTTCTTGTCACTGAAAGCAATCAGATCCTCCTAACATTAGCTACTTTAGAAGACAGAAAACCAGAACAATACACAACAGACGAGAAGTGAAAGAAAAGATGCTAATTCACATTCTAGAACAGCCTGGACACAAAATACCTCTAAAACGGCACTTAATCTAAAGAGAGCTTTGTCATCTGTCATTGACTGACTGCCATTTGCAACTTGCAACTTGTTCCACTCATTGGAAATCAAACTAGATATGTTTGCCTTAAGGCCTTAACCTTTAGAACCTTGTGCCAATTCTGTGGAATGTTTTTGTTGTTTGATGTAATTTTATTTTCCAATAAAATTGAAAAGAATTTATAGGAGGCAGTTACACATGCCAGATTATCTGTGCTAAAAGTGAGAGGATTTGATTAATTATTTGTAATGATTACAATGAATGACAAGGATATTTATTAAATAAAAATCTAGAAAGTGTACCATGTGTTTGTATTCATCCCCTCCGAGTCAATACGTTGTAGAACCACCTTTCACTGTAATTACAGCTGCAAGTTTTGAAGAGGAATTTTGAAGTTTAAGTATGTTTAGGATCATTGAACCGCTGGAAGGTGAACCTGCACCGCAGTCTCAGGTCTTTTGCAGCCTCTACTAGGTTTTCCTTCAGGTTTGCCCTGTATTTAGCTCCATTCATCTTCCCATCGACTTTTACCAGCTTCCCTGTCCCTGATGAAAAAAAGCATTTCCACAGCATGATCCTGTTGCCACATTTCATGGTGGGGATGATGTGTTCAGGGTGATGTCCAGTGTTAGTTTTCCACCACACAGCATTTTGCGTTTGGGCCAAAAATTGGTCTCACCTGACCAGAGCACCAGCTTCCGTGTGTTTGTTGTGTCTCTCGCATGACTTGTGGGACACTGCAAATGGACCTTCTTATGGTTTGCTTTGAAAAATCCTGTATTCCTAATATTCTTCTTGCCACTAAAGACCAGATTTGTGTTTACACAAATAATAGTTGTCCTGTGGACAAATTTTTCCACCTGAGCTGATGATCTGTGCACACGGAGGACTGCTTCTCTAATTGATGCTCTCCTTGCCTGCATTGTCAGTTTAGTTGGATGGCAATGTCTTGCTAGGTTTACAGTTGTGCAATTCTCCTTCAGTTTCAGGTAATGGATTGAACAGTGCTCCATGAAATGTTCATACCTTGATATTTTTTATAACCCAACCCTCCTACACTTTTCCAAAACTTTATCTCTAACCTGTTTTTTGTTTTCGTGATGCGGTTTGATCAGTGATGTTCTCTAACAGACCTCTGAGGCCTTCACAGAACAGCTGTAGTTATACTGAGAATAAATTACATGGGTGGACTAAATTTACTAATTAGGTCAATTCTGAAGGCAGTTGGTCACACTGGATTTTATCTTGGGGGTATCGGAGTTCAAATACAAATGCTCGCCACACTTTTTTTCACTTCATAAACACTTGCTATTTTGTGTTGGTCTGTTGCATAAAATCCCAATAAAATTTAGGTTTAGGTTTGTGGGTATAATGTGGAATAAATTTGTTAAGGTTTTCAAAAGCTTTTTCAATTAAGTTCTAACCAATGGGAAAGCATATTGTTGGCATGGCTAGTAGTGTCTCAAAAAAAATATAATACTACGAGAATTTTTTTTTCCAAAATTAATTTAAAAAATGTCAACTGAAAATGTAAATTATTCAAATATTTCAGATCAGGTAGAAAATTATGTGTAATACAGAAATGACAAGTGCATTTATAGTAATACTTGGTTGGGCTTCTTTAGTATGCTGTATAGCATGGAGGTAATCAGCTTATGGTACTACTGAGACGTTATTGAAGCCCATGTTGCTTTCATGGTGACCTTCAGCTCATCTGTATTGCTGGGTAATGTGTTTCTCATCTTCCACTTAACAATACCCCATATATTGTCTGAGGGGTCTAGGTCCAGAGAGTTGGCTGGCTGATCCTGCTGGAAAAGGGGTGGCTTTTGATGCACTGATTAAAAAATATATATTTTTCACTATTATCAATTTGTGTATGTATAAGTATTAACTTTTATTCTGAAACATGAGAGGAAAAGTCAGAGTCTGCATGCATGTGGAGAATGTGCACAAACATGTACTGGCTCCTTTGGCATTTAAAGTGAGATTGAATTCAGTTAGGAAAGATCAGTAGACTTCCACTTGATTGTGGTTGTGTGTGCTGAGCTAGACATGGTATATATAGTATTTAAATTTTACCTGTTTTCCAAACTGTATTACTTGCTATGAAATGCATCACACAATGATGATGATTGGATAGGGTAAGCCTCCTACGTGTGTATCATGTCTGTAGGTTTCTCTGATCGTGAGTTACGAAGCCCAGAAAACTGCGTGTAACTGCCTGCAAAGTGCAGCTCTCAGGTTCTAAGAGTTCATTTGCATTGATACAGTGCTGTGTGGAATACTCTCTTTGTGGACAACTTATGGATAACTATCAGATCAGTAGTCTTCACCTTGATTGTGGTTGCATGTACTGAAGTAGCCATGGTGTGTGTATATATAGTATTTGAATAATAATTTACTCAAAATGTAATAATCTTATATGAGATTCTGATTTTCGGGTTTTCATGACCTAAAACCCATATTGATGGAAAAATGGAAAAAAAAAAAAAGGAAATATGTCAAATGTCAAAATATGACTGTTGATCTTTTGGAGGTGCTTTAGTCTAAGTCTTTTTTATGTCTGTCCATATGCTTCAGCCAAGATGTGCACTAAATTCTCAGTATTCTTAGCGTTTCCCATCAGTCTGTACCTGGATTGCACACAGTCCCGTTAACAGCCACCAAACATGCTCTCAGCCCATTGTGCTGCAGCAAGACTCTCTCTCTCATCATAATGAGGCAAATGGACAGAGTGCTAGGTGCTAATTCAATCGGAATGCTTTAACAGAGCACAACAAGGCACTTATGAAAGAAACTAGAGCTGGCCAGTTTCACCCCATGGTATCAGATGGCGGAGAAACTTCAGACCACCTACACGTCTGGGGCCTTGATAAACCGATTTGTCCCACCCACCTTCTTCATATCTGTTTCTCTTGATTCGATTTGAATCTAGCAAGTACCATCATCTGGAAATCCATCTGGAACTCATCTCTTGGTCATCCACTGTCATTCTGGTTCCTTCACTCGCTTTCCTTTTTCATTGCATCCTCTCCTACACCTGAGCTACCTTGGATTTCTCTGCAGTAATCATGGACTCAAAGGCCGTTGTTGACACATCCCTGACTGCAGCAGATGTTGGGTGGCTGGAGGAACCTGTAGAGATGCAAAAGTGAGTGTTTGCCAGTTACCTTTTTTCTCAAATGCAGCATTTCCAAACCTCATCCCTGTAGATATCCTTCACTGTAGTTGCATTTGTCTTTTTGGAGTTTAATAAGGTGGGTTTGTGTAGGAAAGCACTAAAGTGTGGTATGAGGTACAGGAGAATGGCAGAACTGCAGGTTTTTGTTATGGTTAAAAGTTCCGTTCCATTCTTCAACAGTATCTTCAACATGTTTCCCATGCCAGTGCTGGAGGTTAACGTCTGAAAATACTCCTTGAAGAGCACTCATTTTTGGTAGGGATGCTTTTTTAACTATAGCTTAAAATACACTGTATGAACTAAAGTATTGGGACACATGTACATTCATTGTTTTCTTCTGAAATCAAGGGTATTAGAGTTCATCCTGTCTTTATTGGAGTAACTGTCTTTACTGTCCAGGGAAGTCTTTCTACTATATTTTTGATCATTGCTGGGAATTTTTGATTGTATTCAGTGATGTCAGAATGTTGGATGATCGCTGACCCAACTCATTCCCAATTCTGCAAATATCTTGCCTGAAAATGCATAACTTAAAACATTTAAAATGTAAAAATGTTTTTGCATCTTTGTTAGTAAATATGCTTCATTGCAAAATTCATATGGCCATATAGCTGATGAAAATTCCTGTATTGATAATCAAACAATTCTTCAATGCTTCAGAGATTTCTATTGGCTGTGTGCACATTTGTGTATATCTGTATCAGCAAGGGTTGCCAATACAAGCAATGGTGTGAAGGACAAAACATCACCCAGTTGTATTAGTTATCAGATTAACAGAGGTTCTGTCAGCAATATTGCTTTCACCCTGAGCTGCATCTGAACTGACTGGTGCAGTTTAGCATTTATAAATTATTTATGATGATCCGAGTGGCTCAGCAGTTTGACTCTTGGGTCATGCTGCTTGCCATCAGCGGCCGAGAGTCTGACAGAGCAAAACTGGCGTTGCTCTCTCTGGATGGGTAGATGGCGCTCTCTCCCCAGATCCCATCTACAGCAATACTGGTTGGCACGGATGTCTATTACCTGTTGTATTGCAACTGGGGACCATGCACTGTCCTTTGATCGTTGTTTTCTCTGACCCACTGCTGCCACAACTATAGTAACTATCACAACTAGAACAAAACTGGTGTCTGTTAATTATATTGCCACTGGGGATCTGGCACCTTTGGTTTATTTCATGGTCAGTACCAAAGTGTACCTACACTATATTTACAATGACCACTGACAGGCGAAGTGAATAACACTGATCATCACTTCACCACAGCACCTGTTAGTGGATGGGACATTTTAGACATTTCAATCATTTTATCCTCAAAATTGATGTGTTAAAATCAAGAAAAATGAACAAGCATAAGGATTAGTGTGAGTTTGACAAAGGCTAGATGACTGGGCAAGAGGATCTCCAAAACTGCAGCTCTTGTGAGGTGTTCCCAGACTGCATTGCTCAGTATTCATCACTGATGGACCAAGGAAGGATGAGTCATAAACACCAGCAAGGTCATAGGTGGGCAAGGCTCACTGATGCATTGAGACTAGCCCATGTGTTCCGATCCAACAGATGGGTTACTGTAGGTCGGTTGCTGAAGAAGTTAATGCTGGTTCTGATAGAATGGTGTCAGAATACACAGTGCTTTGCAAATTGTTATGTATAGGGCCATGATACAAGTCATGTTTGATGATTGAGTGTGAGCATCGTGTACATATGTAACCAGGATGCACTATGAGAATAAGGTATGTTGACCGAGGCAATGTGACGTTTTTGCCACGTTCTTGCCATGGCCTGTGAAGCTTGGGTCCTGCCATCCATGTGGTTGTTACTTTGACACGTCCCACCTACCTAAATTGTTGGCAGACCATGTACATCCTTTCATGGAAACGGTATAACCTGATGGATCATTTCAGAAGCATACTGCAGCCAGCCACAAAAATGGTTTAGGAATGGTTTGAGGAGCACAACAATGAGTTTAAGGTGTTGACTGGGCCCCCAAATCCCCCAGATCTCAACCCAATTGAGCACCAGTGGGATGTGCTGGACAATTAAGTAATTCATGGAGGCCGCACCTTGCAACTTATAGGGAGTGAAAGGATCTGCTGCCAGCATCACCACATTAGTTCTAGTGGATTCCATGACTTCATGAGTTGGGACTGTTTTGACAGCAAATGGGGGACCAACACAATATTATGAAGGTGGCTATGTTATGCCTGATCAGTGTATAGAACTGCACTATAACTGTCTTAATGCTGTTTTCTTTAAAACACTACATCGATAAAAGGCTGACCTCGTTCAGAAGCTTCATTCACCAATATTCCTAAGAATTCGTTCTTGAGAACAGTCCAAACGAAAGTTGTATTTGAGATGTGTTTTAAAGAATTGCTCACTGCTCTGCTCTCATAATGATGATTCCACTCTCCTCATAAAATAAACACAATACAGTTATGACAAAGAACCAGCCTCTGGTTTTAGAATGAATGACTCCTTGGAACACCGCTGTACATCAGGGTCTGTTTGCTGACTTTCCCTGTCTTTCTTGAGAGAATCGCTAGGTGGGTGTGCAAGTGTGGTACTAATGCTCCCACAGCTTTGTAGTCCTAATCCTAGCTTTATACAGTGCTCTACATCAAAGCAGGACCACCTGAAACTGTGGTGTGCTGCTATGATCTGTGCTACTTCACTTCAGTTGAGTCAAGTCAGAAGTGTCTTCCCCCTCCTTCACTTTCTTCAACAGTGTCTTCAACAGTATGTTGAAAAACTGTACTGGAGGGTAACCCATACCTCTCCCTGCTCTCTTTTTCTGAAACTGGTTCTCAGCCCCTTGAAGTACTACCTGACATAATTTCAGATTTTTATTTTCTCAGCACTACTAGAGCTTGAAATACCCCCCAAAATGACATGGGCTATCAGGCTTGATCCCTATCTGCACCTGGGTGGGAGGATTACAGTATTTTTACTACAGGATGGCTGAGAAAGGTATTCAAACAGGATTAAAATCAATGAGAACCTTCAGTAAATAAGACTTCACGTCAAATGATCCTCTCCAAATAGGGCTATAAACAGCACGCTTTACTTCCACAGTCCACAAAAGTCAGCATGAGAACAACATATTATATAGGATTTTAATATGGGCATGGTGGCACAGAAGGTAGTTTGTGAGCTTGCAGTTCCAGGGACCTACGGTGGGTTTGCACAACAGTCTGGTCTCAGTCCATGAACCTTGAGGCAGATGGGCAGGAGCACTTTGTAGTTCTATAATAACAGACTGTCCATCTGTTTCTCGGCATACTTTGTTAGCCTCCATTCATCCTGTTCTTCAATGCTCAGGACCACCACAGAGCAGGTATTATTTGGGTGATTCTGAGCACAGCAGCGACACTGACAGAGGTGTGTGTTGCGCTGGTATTACAAGATGAACCAACTAGTTAGGAGTGTGTAATAGTGAGTGTGCACAGTGTTCAGCTCTGATCACCTCATACTAGAACAACACACCACCAACATGTCAGTTTCACTACAGTGCTGACATTGACCCACCACCCACATAGATCTGGCTCTGTGGTGGTCCTGTGGCATCCTTACCATTGAAGATCAGGGCGAAAGAAGGATAATGAAGTATACAGAGAAACAGATGGACTCCAATGTGTAATTATAGAATGACTAGGACCATCCCCTTTTTGGAGGAACAAAATGAATGGAATGTGACCCTCCTTTGTCAGAATGGATACCTCGATACCCAATTCCCAAGACATTACATCACACAAGACATATTATACCTATAAGCCTTGCTTTTGAAAGAGATGGTCTTCAGTCAGAGTTTGAAGACAGCAAGTGACTTGGCTGTTTGTACCCCCAGGGGATGTTCATTCCACCTCTTTGTTGTCAGGGCAGAACAGAGTCAAGATGCAAGAAGGGCTCCTGGTACAGATCAGGTTTTAACCATTGCCATCATGTATGGAGAAGCTGGTCCATTTTGGCTTTGTAGGCCAGCATCAAGGTTCTGAATCTGATCTTCAGCTACAGGAAGCCAGTGAAGAGAATGCACTTAATTCGCTGACTTATTGCTTCAGTGCTTTTATCAAAGCCCAGTTCTGGAAGTCTGCTTTTATTAGAAAGCATGGATACACAAAGGCAAATCTAAATGTAGGCATTAGTTTGAATTGTATGCAAACTGGGTTCTTGTATCTAGGTACAGAACACTCCATGTGCACTCCATGTGCTCTTACTTTACATGAGTATTGATAGCTGGATCAGGGGAAGGTGACTAGCTCTTTAAGCATGAGTCAGGTGCATGCCTACATGGAGCACCACAACCATTAAAGAAGACTCCGGGCTCTCTCGTTTAGCCTAACATAGCCATTAGTTCTTAATGTAAGAGAGGGAGAACTGAGAGAGAAATGGAGAGAAAATCAATACGTTTGCCCTGGACTTAAAGGCTGGAAACCTCAGAAGAGCTCCTTACTAGGCTCTGTGAGTCCAAATGTTTATTCATTTGATTTGGCCCTCTTTGCCTTTGTCTCTCACCCTGACTGTCTCTCTCGTTCTCACTTTTTCATAGTTTGAGAGCGCCATTTATTGTAGCCAGTGCATTCATCTGAGCCACACTCCAGTTCAATTAAGCCTATCTGTAATTCACAGCTTTGTGAATGGACCATAATGTGCTGGGAAGTCACTGCTAATGCATCTCTCTCACTGTTTTATATGAAAAGACGGTTGATATAGCATTGGACAAAGCAGTGGACAAAATCTTTTCATTTAACTGTGTTAAAAAAAAGCTATGCTCTTTTTCACTATGTCTTTCCTTCTATTGATGTGTTCCTCAAAGGACTGGGACTCATTTGGTTTTCAAAAAAAAAAGGGACAATGAGGACACATTGGTGTCCATTGTGGTTAGGATGTAGTATTTAAAGCTGTACAAATTTGCACACAGATTTTGTGATGACTTTAGAAGTAAGTGCTGCTGTGAAATCAATGCGATCTGGCCAATTTATGAAATATAGAAATCGCTGCCAAATGCATATTTCACATCCCAAAAAGAGGACATGTCCAAGAAAAGGAGGCTGCATGGTCACCCTAACTTATTGGCCCTTTTGTGAGAAACACTTACCAATAGTGTACTTTGTAAGTAAGTATTTTACCCCCTTGGAACTGTAAGTTTCTGTCTGCATTTTGAGCAGTTCTGAGATACTAAAGCAATCGAACACTGAAGCCAAAAACGGACCAGCCCCTCCATACATGATGGCAATGGTCAAAACTCGAGCTGTACCAAGAGGTCTTCGAGCTTCAAGTACAGCTTGGCTTGACCCACCATCCCTCAAAACACAAGGAAAACATGCATCCAGACTCTTTTCTGTTCTGGCACCAAAATGGTGGAACGAACTTCCCCTGGGAGTCCGAACAGCTGAGAAAAATAAATAAGAAATTTGTAAACTTAGGTGTAAATGTCATGTTTAATATCTTTTAATGTTAGCATTTCCTTCCACCAAATTATAGATGCAGCTTATTCCTAAATCACAGTAATAAACTCCACTCAATCTTTGCACAGCCAGCTGCTCCTTCTGCATGTCCTTATTTTGACCAAAACATTAAATTCTGTTTCCACACTGTATATTTTTCTTGGGGAGAGGGCTGAATCACATGACTGACCAACCTAATGAATCCCACAGAGACAAATAGAATTGCTTTTTAGCTACATTGAAATATTTGGAGATAGAAACTTTGAGACGATGAGCCAAAAACATTAGAACATTATAGTTCCAATGGGATGGATTACTGACTGTAGTTCATATGTTGGTGCACAGTTTATCAAGCCTAGTCCATCAATTAAGAGAGGCCACTGTCACGTATCTGTCTTGTCCCTCTGGTCTTGTCTTTGTTTTGTTTATCTTCCCTCCTGCTTCTGAGCACATGTCATGTCTCCGCCCATTCCCAGCTGTGTCCCATGTATGGTCAAGTCCAGGTGTCAATTATCATGTCTCATTGTTTAAGTCCTGCTGTTTGAGTCTGTCCTTGTCGGTCTTCTTGTTTTCTGGTCTACTCTTCATGTCTACTCGTCTGTGATGGTTAGTGTATGTCATAGGTGTCAAACTCTGGCCCACGGGCCAAATTTGGCCTCCGAGGTAAACCAAATGACTAGTAGAGCTGGCCTGCCGGTGTTATACAGCGCATTCACCGCTAATACTAAAAATCCCATAATGCCCTGCCGTTGTTTTGGTGCGTAAATCAGGACAGGACCCTGAAATGCCCTCTCCTCTGTGACAATCGCCATAGCAACCTCATACAACAACTGTCAGCATCTTAGCCCTTCCCAAAAATGATGAAAAGAAAGGCAGAAAACAGGAGCTTTATGGACTGGTGGGAGAAAGAATATCTATCTGTTGGCCCGCAACTTTGTTCAGGTTCACTGTATATTTGAGTTTGACACCCCTGGTGTACATTATCTGTGTAACCCATTAATAAACTCAACCCTGCACATACTTCCACCCCAACCTTCGTTTGTTCAGCACCCAGCGAACGTTACAACCACCTTAGGAACATAATAACAGGTCCTCAGTGTAGGTAGGTAGAAGTTCAGAATGTAATCCATTAGGGTGTTTCTAAGCAGAAACATTACAGAACTGTGCTGGACACCAGCTCTTTTGGAACTCACTGACCTATTTCAGAGAAGTTCTACTGCTTCACAACTCAATATTGTTATACTGAGCTATATGGACTATTGTATGTGTGCATTTGCACATCTGTTTCAGCAATGGGTGCAACCTAATGCAGCTGAATGCATTCATTAGAAGGAGTGTCCACAAACAGACAGCAAAACTCTTACTTCTCTGTTATTGTGTTTCTCTCCATCCTATTGTTCTCTTGATGTCTCCTTTCTCCAACTTTTAATATGACTAGTAGGCTTGTTCACACTGCAAATTGACTGAACGCTCAAGCTAATGATAATGAGGATTACAAGGAGATCAGCATTTGGCAGCGACAAATACTTGGAATCAAAAGGCGGGAGGGCAGGACCCTCAGAGAACAGTTAATCTCTTTGAGGCAGAGGTTCTCGACTCAGAAACAGTTAATGTTCTTGCGACGTATTTAACGTCTAAGGAGGTTAGAGCACTGGAGAGTAAAAGGAAATCTGATTGCACCATCTGGATTACACCAGTCAGTCTGAGGGGCAGGTGAAGAACCCTGCCCGATCCCAGATGTGCAGATGTGATAACACCCCTATCATGATATGAAGACACGGGTGAGCTTGCAGAGGAGTCTGAGAAAAAGATGGGGGTTATTGTACATGGCAGTGAATGAATGTGGCCAGTAAAAACCAGTGGCTGCGATATAATAGGACGCTGCGTGATTATGGATTGAAGATAAATCAGATGATAAATTAACAGATCACATAAATTATCATATGCCAAAATGATACCACAGAAAGCAAAAGTAAGTTATGGCTGGAAATGTACACCTAGAAGTCAATCCAAAGACTTGAAGACGAACCTGTGTTGCTCCAGCAGTTTACTAATCAGTTTTTTTTTCCTTTAGAAACAAAATTGTTGCTGCCCTACTGTGAGAAGAATATCTTAATACCCTTTTTCAAAGATCATATTGCAAATTTCCTTGCTAGACTGAATTGTGTTTTACATTTGGGCATATATTTAAAGCAATATACTGTATTTAATTTACAATTTATTATTTACATATTATATGAGCTACTAGTATGTAACAGTAGAGGAGGTAGGGGAGGCAGATGATCCGCTGTGGCGACCCCTAAAGAAAAGAAGAAGAAGAAGAAGAAGAAGAACTAGTACTACTACTTTAGTCATGTAGCTATCTAGATAGAGTAAAATGCAATGCCTACAAATACCTACCTAACATATGAGGCTGTGAATGAAGGAATAGATGCATTTGTCCATGTTACAGTACATATGAAGTTCTAATTCTTCTACTCTGTCCTTCTACTCTGTGCTTGTTAGTTCATGCCTCGAATTACCCTAACTGGGCAAGTCAACTGGCTGGATGACTTTCTTATTTGCATCCTGAATGGACCATCTGGTGAAGACTTTTTTTTGCTGAAAAAAAGTCTGAAAGGACAGTAGAGGACTACCTATAACTGGACAAATGCACCACAAAATGTGATTTATCAAATTTGTTGTCATGATTGTACTTGCATAATACAAAAGGTTGTGGCCACCTGCTTTTCCAGTGTTCTTCCAAGGTTAATAGATTTTGTGCTCTTTTTCTGTAGTAACTGTCTGGCAAGACTTTCCACTAGATTTTGTAACCTTGACTAGAGAATTTGATTGCATTCAGCAACAGAAGTATCAAGATACACCAGGTACTGTTAGATGATTCACTCTGAATCTGAATCACTTCCCACTCCAGCTCATCCCAAATGTTATAGGAATGAACTACATCACTCTGCCCTTCTAGCTGACATGTGTCATTGGGCATGGCCCATGGGAAGAGTGCTCCAATCTATTGGTCAATGCTTTTCAATTGAGGTTACACAAGCTGTATGCATGTACTTGGGCAAATGCAGTCAATGCTACGAAAGGCTATTTGATAAATGCCTTAGAAGGACAACTTACGGTTCCCTGAAAAACCTTTTTGTAAGAGATGTGAGAATGTGAAGAACATTTAAACTGGTGATGAATCCCATCACCAAACCAATGGTTCTTTAAGCTTTTAATGGTTTTCCATACTCACTTTTCTTGAGGAAACCAAAAGCAACAGCTGGTGAACTTAAACGCAACTGAATTCCCTAATATGGAGGAGTGTCCGCAAACATTTGTACATAGTAGTATATAATCCATTTGATGACTTTAGATCAATTTCCTTGGGTTGTGATAGGCGTCTTAATCAGAGCATTTTCTGACATTTATATACCATGATCCTCTTTGACCAAAGTATATTACACCCTGACCTTTCTAACCTTTGCTCATTACTGACCTGCGCCTGGGTCTTCTTTGGCCTTTAAATGCTTTGAAGATTCATACACTCACCATATACATGTGGATCCCACAGACAATCCTTGATCTTCCATAAGACTCTTGAGACTTTTTAATCATGTCCCTTGGTTTACTGACTTATGCTCTAAGCTGTGCATGTATCAGACTGACAGCAGTATGTAGACAAAGATGCTTCTTTATTTCTTGGATTTATACCCAAGAATGATGAGCACCTTTTGTGATGCACCTTACTCTGCTGTATATTAAAACGATCACTTAGCCAAAAATATATATTCATTTGATACAGATTTTTTACAGAGAGTAAAACAATATATGGTGTTTTGCTTAATCAAAAGTTTGTGCTGCTGTCTTGCTTTTTTCCCTCTCCCTTTGTGATGCCTAAGGATTTATAATAAGGTCTCTATCATTGCTACTCTGGGTTGCTAACTGCACTATGTAACTTGGGTAAAGCAGGCCAGAGAATGCTTGTCAGAACTGCATAATGCTGCATGAGTCATATTTGTGTAAAACCTGTAATAATTACTGAACCGTATCAAGTCACATGATTCTTCCATTAGTGCTGATTCTCTTAGAAATCCAGAAATGTATATAAGCATGTCCTTCTAGAGGTGTGGATGAGTGCACAAATTGTCAAATGTAAGGGGAGAAATACCAATTCTCACATAAAGCTTGATCTATATGTGCTGTTAACTATGTGTACACGTACACATGATGGCTGCCATGTATATCCTGCTTCCATAAGGTGTCACTTGGCTATCTCCTCTGAATTTAACACAACACGTATGCGAGGTGCAATACACACAAGTTTTAAAGACATTTAATTTTTAATGCACAATTACGTGCATCTTATGACCTTCCCCTGGAATGCAAAACTGACCTCTGAGCTAAAGCCAGCAATACTGTTGGTGCACAATTCCCTTATTGTCGCTTGCAATTATAAATATTATACTGTACAACCTTGTAGCTCCAGTGGAAGGGGATCTTATGATCGGTCGCGATTTGTCGACCTTCACCCCTACTCATCCCTGGCTGTCACACCAAGAGAGAGAATGAGAAAAGAGAGAATGAATAAGCTTTTGGTGTGTTGGTAGCCCCATGGTTGCACACAGAACGTTGCTGCCATGCTGGTCATGCAGGTCAAGCCTGCATGGTCAAGCTGGGTCATACTGGTTGTTTAGCTTAGTCAGGTTGACCATGCTTGTAGACCATACCCTAACCATACCCTTAAGAGCTAAGTTGGTCAACCAACCTAACCAGCTTCAACATTTTGAGCTCATTACATCTCATTACACACCTGCTTCTTTATTGAACCAAAAGAGGTTCTTTTATGGAATCACTTAAAGAACCATTTGTAGTACATCATGTTTTCTTGTTCTGTTCAGACATTTGTCAATGTCTGTCTCATCTGTCCGCAGAAGGCTGTTCCAGTAGGACTGTCTTTTTAAGGTATACGGAATCATGTACGTTTCCGAAGATTATTTTCATTGCTTACGTCATTGAAAGCACTATGTGTTAAACAGGAATTACCCAGGAATACTGCATCACATTATAGGAGCAGTTCGTGTAGCAAACCAGATTATTTTAAAGTGTTTGCAAACTTGTCTTCACTCTCCTCTGTTAATCACCTTTTCCTCAGAAGAGATTATTTGTCTTGTCTTTTTCCCTGTAGTGATGTTAAGCAGAAAAGCTGCTAAATATGCTGATAGCCAAACAGTTAGTGTTCTCCTCCAAATGATGTTGCATTAGCCAGCGAGGACATTTGTTAGCAGAAATTAATAAATATTTTTTTTTATTTGACCATGTATTGATTAACAGAAAATATACCAAAAGTCCTGTTGCAAATTGATCATCCAGAGTTAGAAATGTTGAGTGATTTGTAATGATTTGATTGACAAGGATATTTATAATAATATTATTATTAATAATAATAATAATAATAATAATAATAATAATAATAATAATAATAATAATTTTAGTAGTCCAAAGAATGTATTAAAGGTTGAATGTCCTTCATTATTTTATCAATACCAGTATCAGTATTAACCCTTCTCAGCACTTTTATTCTGAAATTTGTCAACTTGTCATTAGCCCCGCCCCGTCTCACTGATCAGCCAGAGTCTGAATGCAGGTTGAGCATGTACATGTGGACAGAGCAGTAAATATGCACTTGAAGACTCCTTGGCATTTAAACTGTGATATAATTCAGTTGGAAACAAGTGCTTTTAAGATTTATTCTGAGCTGGATTACTCTTTGATAATTTATCACACAATGATGAGATGATTAAGTAGGGCAAGTCCTGTAGTTTGTTATTATATGTGTGTCATGTCTGTAGGTTACTCTGATCCTGAGATATGAAACCTAGAAAACTGCATGGAACTGCCCACATAGTGTGGATCTCCGGTTCTCAGAGTTCAATAAAACCGAACACAAATCCATCTGTTCATAAATATAGATCAGCCTGGCTTTCCAGATCCCAAAGGCTTTTTTATGTTGAGGGAGAAATGTAGTTGGGTATAATGAGAACAGAGAGCTTTACAGTGCAGTTCCCTGGCCTCATCCCATAGCCAGCAGGTTCAAGAGCTTGTTGTCTCTCTTAACACAGAGCTGTGGCAGCTTTGTTGTGTGTGCGACTGCAGCTGTTGAAGCATTGATCCGGTCCCTCCCTCACCACTCGCTCCAGCTCTGTTTTTTCCACTTTCTCTCGCTCTCATTCACTCTCTCTTCACTTGCCTTCTCTTCTATTTAATCACTGCCTTTTGATAAGTCTGTCTCTCTCTCTGTCTGCCTGTCTGTGTCTCTGGTATGTGATAATATTGTGTTAGTAATAGGACATGCCTCCCTAAGGGCCCTGGCTCTAACTTGTACAGCGTGACTGTGTGTGTGTTTGTGTGTGTGTGTGTGTGTGTTTATCCCGACTGGCCCAGATGCCCCTGCTAAATCCATCACTGGTGGTGCTGTGCTAAGCTGGAACATTTGGCCCTGCACTAGGGAGGAACAGGACTCGACAAAAAAAGGCAAAGGGAAGAGGAAAGGAAAGGAAGGAATTTTTTTCGTCTTTCTGAGAGGAGGAGAGGGAACCTTTCTGGAGGAGGAGCAGTAGAGAGGAGCCATCACTGTCTCCCCTCTGCTCCTCTAGGTGGGATTGACCCCCATCCTCCAACCCATAGGCATGGAGCTGAATGAGGACGAGCTGGGGGTTTTCACCATCATTCAGTGAGTACAGTCAGAATCAGCCATTCAGGATGTGCTTACTCTGTTAAAACTCTCCTTAATAACCTTTACCTGAATTCCAATATTGTATATTATTGTGCATCTGATAATCCATCTGTTGCTACACTGAAATCAGTTGTGTGAAGAAGTAGGATGGGTTTGGTCCGGTGGGTACACTTTTGGTCCTGTGGGCACCCTGTCAGGGTTCTGGTCAGTCTTCAAAGTTGAGCTGGTTCATCCAGGTCATTTACTGTCATTTTACCATTTTCCATTTATAGTATTATACCACTTGCTGTCATATTATGTCAACATTTTGTGATGAATGGATCAATTGAAATCTATCTATCTATCTATCTATCTATCTATCTATCTATCTATCTATCTATCTATCTATCTATCTATCTCTCTGTCTGTCTGTCTGTCTGTCTGTCTGTCTGTCTGTCTGTCTGTCTGTCTAATTCTTTCTTAAACTACATTGAAAGTTCTGGACAATTCTTGCTTTCACTGAATGCAGATTACAGACCAAAACATATGATGTATAGAGTCCAAACTGTGACCCAGTCATTGCTAGAAATCTTTTTTAAGAAGAAGAAGAGGTTTTTAAGAAATTTAAAGACTAACCTGTTTTTTTTTTTAAGTAATTGTATTTAATTTAAGTATTGTATGTTTTGAAGGCTTTTAACTCTATTGCCCGTCTGACCCAGCACCCCGGCTTTCATTCTACTAAACTACATACAAATCACTCCAAATCAGTGAATTAAAAATGGTCAGTTTTGGATGTTTGGAATTTTCTTGACCAAGACAAAAAAGTACAATTACATGTAAAAAATGTAGATACCCTTTCTAGTTAAAAATAAGTGAAGAAATTCACTGCTGGAAATAAACTATGCACTTTGTAGAGCATAGTTTCTAGTCATTTACTGAATTATCAAACTGGGAAAATTGTAATATCTAAAATTTGTCAATCCAAACTATGCTAAGTTTTAGTGTTAACTTAAGCAAATAAACCATAATTATGCTTTTATGCTTCACAGTTTACACAGGTGGGTTCCTTATAGTGGATGTGAATTTGGTTGCACACAAAGTAATGAGAGGACACCCATGGCAATTTGGCATGTTCTTCTACTGCACACTGAAAAATACAACATCAGTTTAAGCTCTATCTGTCTGTCTCTCTGTCTGTCTCTCTGTCTGTCTATATTGCTCTCTCTCTCATATATACCATTTTCATTCATGTGGTGTGGCAAGTGTTTCCAAAGGAAGTTTTTTACCCTCAGTCATTTTTTTGGTAACATTAACAGTAACATGGAACATTTTATTCATTTGCAAACACCTGTAAATGATCTTTAAACATACAAGGAGTTAAAGTACTAGACAATGACTCATTTGCCACTGGCGTCTTTAGATTATCAGTAAATCTAATGTTTTTATTTGGTTATATAGGTTTTTATTACATTGTATGTGCAATACCATCATGCACTTTAGTGTTCCGGGTTATGTTATATGTTTTCTGTCATTTTCGCCTACCACACACTTTAATATAACAGCAGTTTTTGAAATACCAGCTGTGCATGTCTGTCACGTTAGTTGACATCATCTCTCTTCTTTTCCTGCATATAAGTCCTACCCTCTAAACCCACCCATACCAGAAACCCTAATCAGCAGTTGACATGATGGTGATTCATACTTAGGCTTTTGCACCATATGTTACATTTCCATACATGCTGGTTCATTTCCCATTAGATAGCTTTCCATCTTTCCAAGGCAGTTCTCCATTGATCCTGGTCTTCATCATACATTTATTGATGTTTACAACCAATACAGTACAGTTTGAAATTTTACTATTTAGTCACTTGTTGGTGTTCTGATAAACACAGTGTTCAAATTTCAGAATGAAAGTGATGCTTTGGTTTAATTGTGGATGACTAGTTATCATTCTCGACTCAAATTGCAAACTTGACTTGGTCATGCAGATTTCTCCTTTACAACATCCAGAGAATTCCCTCTTTTCTATCTAGACAGGCACTCAGGTGCATGTTCAAAACTTGACTACTGCAACTCCCTTCTGGCTGATCTTCCTATGCACACTATTAGGCCCGTCAACTGATCCCGAATGCAGTGCATGACTCATCTTCAGTGTTCTTAAGTCCAGCCATGTAACTCCTCTGCTGGGCTCGCTTCCTGTAGCTGAACACCTTGACCCTGGCCTACAAAGCCAAAACTGGACCATCCTCCATACTTGATGGCAAATGTCAAAACCAGACCTGTACCAAGAGCTCATAGAGCATTAAGTACAACTCAGCTTGACAAACATAAGATACATGGAACCCAACCATCCGGACTCTTTTCTGTCCTGGCACCAAAAAGGCTTGTAAAATTTACTATGTCTTGTGTGATAAAGTGTAATATGTTGAGCATTGGGTATCGAGGTCTCCATTCTGACATTTGTTTTTGGCAGCATTTAAACTTTGAGGTATCTTTGGACTCTAGTTTCTACAAACTGGCAAAGCACTTTTGTAAGTCCCTCAGAATGAATGCCTGCCATAACCAGGCATAACCAAATACATGCTGTGCTTCAGTAATGGGTTACTGAGCATTTACAATTCTACAATGTACAGTACTGTGCATTGGATTCAAGCACATTATTTTAAACCTGGTTATTTATCTCTACGGTAAGAGAGTTTCACTGTAAAACCTCCAGATCCCATTAGAAAAGATGCAGGTAATTATAGATACCAAAATACACAAACAGCATTTTTTTGTTGTTGTTATGTTGTTATAATGTAAACAAGGTCTTGTGAGCTAGTCTGAAGAAAAAATGTTCCAGGTTTCTCCCGGATGCCCCCAGCCAGCACATGGATGTATTCAAATCCATCACCAGTGCACCTGATTTAACATCATTATGAACTAATTTGGATGAGAACTAAATGATATTACACTCCGATGAGGAGAGCTTTAGGGAGTATTTAGTATTTAGGGAGTAGTACAGTATTTTATATTTTAGGGAAACCTTGGAGTTAAGTCATAACTTAATTTTGGGAGATGGTCCACTCCCCGGTCTCCTCCCACTCAGACTATATAACTCCTCAGTTCCACCACATCATGGTGTCAAAAAGCTTCACACCCTCCATCTCCCCATCACCTCCCCTTTTATCTGTTTTTGGACCTCCTTGGGGGCTTTGGCTTCACATACCTACCCTGAAGCCGCTAAGAACTTAAGCCCAAAACATTAGAGTTTGGCCCCCCATTACCATCCTCAGGAGTATCGGACAACTAGCAAAGCTATTTCATTTAGATTTTTTGCATTTTTAATACATTCTAGTTGGCCCATGTGTCATCAGTGCTCACATAATGTAAAAAAAAAAGAGATCTGAGCCAGTTATTGATTTGGATTTGTTTTCCAATTAAATTAGAGCCAATTACATTAGATGTCTAACAATTCACAGATTACTGTATTGGTGACCTACAATTTCTAAAATATCACCACTGTCAAACAAAGCTACAGGCCTAGTGCTGTTCAGGAATTCACTCAACAACAGTGTCACTGCGTTGTGAGCTCATAGTGTTTCATTGAGTCTGTTGCTTTCACTAGCACATAAGTGAGTTGAACTGACGCTAATAGCCTGTGTCACTGTTCAGTGCATTAAGTGGACACTATTGATGAATGGAGTCTGCCTGCTTAGGCACAGTGATGTGGGTCAGAGGTTTAAAAAGCACGGCACCTCAGATTCTCCATCAACCGAACTATGCAAGCATAAATGAAGCTAAAAAAAACAGGCCAGTGGGCCTCGCCGTTCTCCAATTATATAGACTTTCAAGATACCCAAGGACACTTAACAATCGGCACTCTTCCCAGTTACATACCAGCAAGAAGTGACAGCCAATTGTGTACAGCATACTCTCTTCCAGAAACAACCATCCACCTGGAGGACTGCATCGAGCAATGGGGGGTTCCGCCCAGAACAAAGTACCAATCCATGTCTGGGCATACACACATACATTCACTCACCAGGGCAATTTAGAATAGCCAATTCACCTGAAATCCTTGTTTTTGGAATGTAGGAACCTGGGGTTCATGAAGGAAACACAAGGAGAACATGGAAACTCCACCCAGATAGGGCCTTGAACCCTTTTTCTTCTTAAAACCCACTTTTATAGAGCATGTGAAATGGCTGTTCGTAGCAATAGAGGAAATATTTTGTGTTATGTAGAAATTAGAAGACTCTAGAAGTCTTTGCATAGAACCATATACAAACATTTTTCCACCAAAAGATGTAGTTTATCAGCCAAGGCATGCTTGGTGTCCAAATGTTGCTTCTTCGTTTAGCTGTGGATTGGAACTTTGAGACTGTGACTTTTGACTTCTAGTGTTGTCTTCAGTGTTAGCCTTTGAACTCTTGTGCACGACTGAAGAATCAAAATATGGACACTAAACATGTCATGCTTGATCAACTACATCTGGTATAAGAGGATTACTCTGATATTTGATTTTTGACAAACTAACCCTTTAACTAGTTAAAGAACCATGTAAGCATCCAAATTCTTTTTTGAGTAGATCCATTGTCTTTGCTAAAGAATGATTGAAGGACCTTTTTTTAAAGACGTACAGCTAATCAAAATCACTGTGTAGAACATCTGGAGTTCACAGGAAGCAGTGGTTTGAAGTGCTGTGTCTTGGTTGGTGTTGGTGGTTTATCATTTTCTCATCCTACAACTTGTAACTCATAGATTGATGGATGTCAAGTCATTACATAAGTTGGGAAATACTGAGGAACCTCAAAGCTGGGATTGCACTGAGGATTAGACACACATTCTGCATCTTGGCAAGCATGGCAGGAGCAATGAGGTGTTGGTGCAGTTTTAAAAAGAAAGGCTTGTGAATGGTTCTTGGCTTGACTGTGTTGTTGGAAAAAAATGTATGAAGGTTATTCCACCCTAAGGTTCATTTTCCCATACTTTCATGGACTACAGTGCAAACTGCCTGAGGTATTCCTAAATTATTGCACTGTCTAATGAAAGACTGTACATGCTGACTATTTAAGGAGTTAAAAAGGGGTCCTTACACTCATACATTACAAAAACATCTTTAGAAGCATCTATTTAAAGTTGTTTTTTTTTTGTTTGTTTTTTACAGAACAAATAGTGATCTAACGTTCTTAAGAAATTATTATCAGGATATCTCAATGGCCCAGTGGTCTAATGTGCTAGAACTATGATCTGCACATCACCCCCACAAAATCTGCAAACTGCATGAGAATCTTTGAGATGCATAGGATGGATTAAGGATTATTGCATTATTGACACCATTAGTAACCTGTATAACTCCATTCCAAGACCATTATACCTGACACTGTACTGAGAAACACTACTTCTGTATGTGTTTCAATCTACATTATTAATACTTTATTGTTAATGGAAACCTTTATCCTCCTTCTGGATAGCATTGCAATCCAACACTTAGAAATGTTGCAATCCATAGAAGATCCAACAGTTATTTTGACAATGAGCAGGGATGGACTGGCCATTGTGAGAACCATGCAAAATCCCGGTGGGCAGCTATGGTTGTTGGCCACTGAGAGGGTGAAGGGGCTTGTTGACGAAATCGATTGAAAGGGACCTGCCAGTTTGGGATGAATTCACATACTGTTACACCTGTATGAGTTACTGATTATATGTTTACTGAGCATCAGGTAATAAGTCTACAAAAATACACATCTTGTAGTTGTATTACGTTACTGCATCACATCATTTTAAAATTAAGCATATAGGCTTCCCAAAAAAATCTGCATTTTATAGCAATAAATTTGCTATTTTGTGGCATTTGACAGCCTTAGAATGGAAAATCAGTCCCTATAATTTGCTTCATGCTATATACTCTCTGAGCTGTGTGACTGCCGGCCATTTAAAATCTGCAGACTAATAATCATGTTTTCGTCATTTTTGACCATGTCCCCACCGAACCTCTTGTTCAGCCTCATTTGTGTAAAGAGATTCAATCTTTAATATCTCCTTAATGTGCTGCCATTGTTTTAACGACTTGATGGAGCGATTTTAATATCTCGCCATCACGGAAGCTGTGCTGGAACTTTTTTTCCCCCCTTTATTTTCCTTCTTGACCTTGTCCCTACAGAAACTCATCATCTGCACCGTAAGTCCCCAGAAAGTCAGTATTGGTGCATGGCATTAGATAACTTCACTGACATACTGTTTATCCCCTGATTTAATATATACAAACAAGTGAGGATGAAACGGAGAGGACATCTTGGATTTGCAACATACAACAATGGCCTAAGCAGATTACGGCAACAATGGACAGAGTGTTTTCTTCAGAGACTGAATTATGCTGGTTTGTTCGATGAGATCCTCTGTGGAATTGCTATGATGTAGGCATTTTGTATGGGGCGATGGGGGCTTTGGCTCCGTATGTTGGTATTTACTAGATGTGATAGAAAGCATCTACGGAACACTTGTCCTCCAAGTGAATGCAGTCAGTGGTGGTCCTGTGTTAGTGCATGAAATTGTATTTTGAAAGCTGTTCTCAAAAGTTGATTCTCTGTCAGAACAAAAATGTTAACTTCATAGAAGAAACCAATTATGTTAATGTAATATTTTTGGTTTTTATTCCAAACCATTATGGACTGTTATTACTTGACCATCAAGGATGGGCCACTCTTTGGTCATCAAATCATTAGAGTGGTGTTCTAGAACTGGTGGTGTGCTGCACTTATCAGGTTTTTCTTAACATACACTGGGGACCTGTCCTCTCCCAGTTCTCCAGTCAATAATGTCATATTACACCAATTCTCAAATTCTTTTTCCCAAGTTCAGAATTTGTTGTACCTTAGTGTGAATTTAAAAGCACTAAATGGTCTGGTTTCCATTTATGGATCAGACTCCTTTCAGCTTCACAATGCGATTGAGAGCCTTTTGACTCAGAGGTTTTTGTAGTTTGACATACTTTTCTTTGACACACAATATCTTCAAAAAAATCTTCAACATACTTGACAGTGGTCCAAAAAAACCCCCAAAACCCTGAATGTTATTGTTTTTGTTATTAATGTACATATCCATATTAATCCCTTCTCAGGACTTTTAGTCTGAACGTTTTGAAATCTGAACAGCAGAACTCTTTTGAGCAAAGAAAGGAAGTAATTGATGTCATTAACCCCTGGCCCTCTCACTGATCAGTCAGAGTCTGCATGCATTTGCATTTCAGCTGTTTCCTGAGCTGAGTTACTTACTGATATTTCAACACTCAACGATGTAACCACAATGATTTGATAGGGTAAGTCTTGTTTGTTACGATAAGTGCAAAGTGTGGATCTTGGGCTCTAAGTGTTAATGGTCCCCCATTCAGGTGACTGGCTGCTCACAGTGGCAGCACCAAGGCTCTGGAACTGTCTTTCTGACCTTTCAAGATGTGTGCATATATTATGATCCCTCCTTGGATACGCAAAACAGTGTATTGACTTTTGATAACACCTGATATTCGTAGTGTCTGTGTTCTGTGTTGTCTTGCCTTCCCGCAGTCTTGGCTGTTGCCCCTTGTTCTCCACTTGTAAAGCCTTTTGTTGACAAGGATACAGTTACTATTCAAGGGTTGTGATCACAATTTAAAACATTTGGAATCCAAACATGCATTTTTAAAACGATTCCGGAAAGAACCAGAAGCCAGAATCAACACAAACTAACACACCACCACCGTTTCAGCGTCACTGCAAAGCTGATAATAACCCAATACCCACATAATACCTGCTCTATGAGCTGTGGGGTCAGAGACAGAAACTCATTTGTTTCTTCTGTTTGTGTTGGTCCTACATCAGTGCAGACAGGATGCTGCCCACAGGAAGCTGTTGTCAGGATATTCCTTGTTGGTAGACGATTCTCAGTCAAGCAGTGACACTGAGGGGTTTAAAAACTCCAGCAGTACTGCCGCATTTGATCCACTCCATATTAACATGACACTGACAAGTGTCCATGTATGTTCAGTGGAACTGATAAATAATATAATGAGTGTAGAAACAAGGAGGTGGTCATAATAATATGGTTGATCACGATGATTTGATTGATCAGAATGATACGGTTAATGTGTATTGCATGTGTCTGCACCTTTAACCTCACCATTCATATGCAGTACTATGTGCTGTGTCAGTGCTACACTGTTCTGTCTGTCAGTTGTGCTCATTGCCCTTCATATTTTATTGTTCTTACTGCATTGTTTCTTTCATCAATATTTGCCCACTTGCACTTTATGTATTGTTGGGTAGGTTTGTTATGCTCTGTGATGAACCATGGCCCTGGAGGTGCGTAGATGCTTGAATTTGAACAGTAAATCAGGCTTTATTTTTGGATACATTTGAAAATGTCCTGAGAAAAAGAGAAAGGAGTGGATGTCACCGAATCTGAACTGTAATCGCATGCAGATTGTGGTCTTAGATCTGCACATACTGGCTTTCTGCCAACCCCCTGCAAAAATTACAGCAAAGGTTTAGAGGCCTATTTTTGTTTCTGTGCTTCTAACTGTGCTGTGGGGGTTTATTAGAAAGACATGCTCTGTACGCAACTCCATTAATACATGAAAACATATTCTAATAATTTTTGATTGAAGTGTTGTTGTATTTTTTGTTTTTTTTACACATATCTGATTGCTTTCATTTGAGTGAATCCACTCATAATTTCCATTTAAATTAACATGATCTTTTATGAAAGTTGCATTTTGAATTTTATGATTTAATTAGTTTATTTACATTTTTTTAAGATGGTATTTTTAAAAAATCAAACACTTTGACCTGCATCCTGTATGAGATACACTCTATACAGTTTAGTATTAATATCTATTAAACTATGTCTTGTTTAGGAAATTAGATTTATATTAATTTCACCATCGCAAAATGAATGCATTCGAATGGCCACCTTCAGCTGTGATTATGTTTAATGATAAAGATATTTGGCCAGTGAAAGCTGGTCCTAGATCACTGTGGGACACTAAAAGGACAATCACCTGAAAACGCTGCGTCAGTAATAATTGAGGCACACAAATGGAATGTCATTAGCTTTATGACACACATTATTGCCATTAAAACTTCTGGAGCCTTTAGAACTTGTGAAGAATGAGCCGTACCCCAGCAAGGAGTAATAGAGTAACACACAAAGCCCGCTTTATAAAATCTGCTTTAATATACACACTATTTTACAAATACCAGATGCTTTACTTTGTGTAAACATTTAATGGGACCAGACAAAATGACACAGTAACACTATATATTATAGTTAATTCTTTAAAGCCTGAACCATTAAAATGGCATAAAATTCTCATTCAAATGGAGTGTTAATTTCTGACCAAGTATTTATTATTATTTTAAAAAAGAAATTAAATAACTTTGTACATATGATTTTGTTTTGTATCATATTTGATAGATATGTGATGGTTTATTTGTTGTTGTTTTGCTCCCAGCCATTTCATAAACACACTAACCATGTAGAACACCCATTTTTAGGGCTGCCAAATGATTTTACTATTAATTAATCTATCGACTATTTTATTAATTAGTCAATTAGGAAACTGACATGGAGTGTATACAGAACACTAAGACAACATAAGGTTAAATAGTGCAGAACTTTCAGAATGTTACAGAACGCAGCTGCAACAGATTATTGCAGATAGCCAGAACATTCTTACCAACAGGAATGCATTGGTGTTTGTCTCAAATATAATATGCTTGGCTTTAAAGGGTTAAGAACATCTTTCCTTCTCCTGGTTACTGTTTCGATGATAGTGTCAGAGTTTGGTCATGACACCAATATTTTCCCCTCTTTTTCCACATCATTCCGTAACCCACCTGACATAATCACATTGATATTTTTCACATCAGTCCGCATCCCGTCTGACATGTGACCTGACATTGAAATTGATGTTGTGGTTTAGTGTGTAATGGAAATTCTCAGTCTCGGTGTGAGAACTGGATAGAGCTTTTATTTATGCCTGATGGTTTAACCCAAAAAAATTCATGCAGCGAATGCTGTGACTGTAATCTGTATTCATGCAACGAAGGTCACTGAAGATTAATGGTTGAATATCTGTGGGTCATTGTAGACGGTAGCACGCAAATGAAAGTTGTGTGTGTGTGTGTGTGTGTGTGTGTGTGTGTGTGTGTGTGTGTGTGTGTGTACTTTGCAGTGCACTTGTATTACCTGGGTGAATTACCACATTAGCATTTTCTAATTGAAAAGGTGGGTTATCAGAATGCTCCATGCGAAACTGTAAGATAACTTAACACAGGCAAATCATTATTTAGCCATATGTAGAAATACATGTTGATATTGTACATACACGTTAGGGACCTATATGCTGTTAAAGGACATTTTAATAAACATGGTAGTGCATGTGTTTTTTTGTGTGACCATGTGAGAGTGTGTTTTTTCCAGAAAACTCTCAATAAGTGTGGTGAAATCAGAATCAGAAATATTTTAGTAATCCCAGAAGGAAATTGCAAAGGAAATGAGTGACATCCATGAAATAATGAAAAAAAAAAATATTTGTGTGCTACTCACAGCATGAAATATTTATATACCTAGTTATTTACCTATAATTTGAAATAGACATTCACCAAGGTAGTAGTTCTACTGATTGTTAGTTCACTGTTCTAACATAAATTAAACAATGTAAAAGAGTTCATATTAACCCAGCCATGCAGGTGCAGTTCACCATCAGCGTACAGTTGTTTGACCTGTTGATAATAACCCAGTTGGCTGTGTTTGGCCTGTCCCTGGATAGACAGTGCATTGGTCCTCTTGGTATGTTGTGGACAAGACTATCATCTCTGTTTACAAACACAAAAATGGCCTTTGCTGGTACCATTAATTGCATGTATCATTTGCATATTTATTTATGATGTTTCCCTGATGCTTAAAAGTGACTATTCCACTTCCATTTCCTGCCTAATGATTTTGTAAATCACATCTATGAGTCTTTCTGGGATAGTCACTTGAGTGACTCTGCATCATGGTTTAGAAGTTTTCCTGTCCCTGAAAAGACTCTCCAACCTGGCTAGGATCTATACCCTAGGGTGGGGTTAACACTTTGGTGGAGACATTTCCTAAGCTATACATTGTGTCTTGGAGCCCTCCCATGCAACTCCAGATTAGCACTTGATAGAACCATTTTACACCACTGTCATTTTTGTTGTTCATATTGGTTTGAACCTCAATTTTCAAATATTATCACAGATTGTGTATTTGAATGACATTTTAAACCATTCCTGTGTGCTCAGGAAAACTGAACTATTGAAATGTGAAATTTCTCCCAAACTTTAGTCAGTAGCAGAATTTCCACTTACTTTTCCATCATTTCATTTCAACAAGATGTCCAGTCCCTGTTGAGGAAAACACATAATATAAAGTTGCCATCCAAATGCATCACTGTTTATCTGGGTCACTGTCTGGCAAACACCAGACATACATCTTCAGTAATGTCTTCTTTTTAGCCACCCTCCCATACAGGGTTGAGGACCTTTCGTGTGTACTGTATATACACTGGTCAAAAAATTAAGCAGATTCGATCTCAATGATTTAAAGATTAATATTGAAACATTTTACTGATATATAATTTGTAGGAAATAATAGGACAAAACGGAAAACATGAATGGAAATCAAAATCATCAACCCATGGATGGCTGGGCTCAAATATGTGAATTTCATTGCCACAACCTGCAAAATCAGTCATTTTTTAGGGTTTGTCTTGATGTTGCCTCTCTGGTGCACCTGTTGTCACTTTCATTTGCGCCAAAGCAGGTGAAGTTAATTCACAATTGATAATGCTTCCTAATTGGGCAGATTGAGATCCCTGAAGTTAAACTGACTGTGTTCCCTTGTTTTTAGAAGTATATTGTATCTCAGTCTTTTATTTGACAAGTACAAATAGTTTAAAACAATGTATTTCAAATTAAAAGACAAAAGTGACCTGATGTAATATATTTTTGATGTTCACTTTTGAATTTATTGGTATCTTTTTCAGTGTTGGGTGCATTTATTTCAATGTCATGTGTATTTTGAGGGGTTTTCCTACAGGCAAGAAGTAAACTGTGCTTTGAGCCACGCCTAATTGACAAGGTTTATCCAGGTATATCTGGACGAATATCTGGAGAGATACAGAACCGTCACTGAAAGTTGGAGTTAAACTGTTACAAGTATTGCATTGTCCACTTCACCAAAGCTACATAGTGCCGTTAGCAGCATGCCAAGGTAAGAGTAACAATGATATAGAGGTGCAATTCTCCCTCTTACAGATAAATGAAGAATCACCACGATTTTGAAGCTAATATTTTGAAGTAAAGACACTACTTTGTGTTAGTTGCATGTGTTACTGATATTAACAATACAGAAATGATAGAACATCATTTTTTCCCCGATGTAGATTACACATTACACATTGTCCCACCTGGGTCATTCTCGTGTGAATAATCCCACATATGGCTACTGTTAACCGATTCTCTCAGAGAGGCCTGTGCTCATGCAGGCTAACAGGATGTGGCACTTTAATACGGGGGGCAGCGGCAGGTTTCGGGGAGTGGGGATTAGGGGAGTGGGGGGTACCAATGATAAATGGCCATGCTGCATTGCTCTTCAGTATCTGAAGCTGCCACGAAGACTCATGTTATTGATGAGTGTGCTTAGTATTCAGATGGCAAGTGGACAACAGGGAGAGACTCTGGAGCCTGAGAGCAGAGACATGCAGCTTAAGATTACTGAAAGTAGTTTATGGTACACACACACACACACACACACACACACACACAGATACAAATGATGGATTTTTCTACAGATTGTGTGTATGCTGTCACTGCCTCAGATGCAGTTGGTCATAAATGGTGCTAAGGGAGTAGCGCTACTACTTCTACTTCTACTACTACTACTACTACTACTACTCTTTTTTAGCATTTCTTAGGCAAATATACAGCTGTATGGCAACGTTTGGGCACCCATGGCCAAATAAAACTTCTTTTAAAACAGCAAATCTAGACTAACAAAATGATCCATCTACACCACCTTTATCTTTAACCTCAGATCTGTGCTTTGCCACATTCAAGTTTCATATATATGTAGTATCTGTTACTATTTACATTTCAACTGAAGACAAGTTTAAGCAGCTTAGAATCTCCTGAAAATATCAATATATGGCATGTTTGACTCTCTCTTACATACTGATACAAACATACTTTTTAAATTCCACAAAAATGGCATAAAGAGGGCCCTATAAGTTCACTCAAAGTATGTGTATGACTTGATTTAACTCATTTCTCAAGTGTGTTGCCAGATTAAGTCATTTTTTTAGGTTGAATGGATGATACACTCTTTATAATGTAAAGAAAACCTCAGGCAACAAACATATCAATGGCTGATTGACCACATTAGGTTTGGGAAGGATCATGTAAATGGCATCTTTGTCAAATTATCACTTCAAATTTAATCTCACAATATAGAACTCTCCAAATGAGTCCAAGTATCACACAAGCAGTTCCTGAGCACATTGTGCCCCTTGCCTAGTCTCCCTGTGAGTCTCTGTGGAGTGAAGGCTGTGTCGACTGGGGGATTAGGCCTTCTGCTAGAGGAAATTGCAACTTGGATTTGTTGCAGATGAGGAATGCAAATGCATGAATTTATTGTTATAGCGTGGCGAGGCTTACAAGATTGTAAAGTATATTATTTGTCAGGCTGAAATCACAGGCAGGCCGACAAGGCTAAGAAGAAAATGAAGTATGAAAAAACAATGTGGTTTGTAAGATCATAACCTCAATGACTCAGCAGATCTGAGAAACAAGTCATCGTTTTTCCAAGAATAATATTTATGATTCTGCTTTGAGTTAGTGGGTTATTTTCATGATAGTTGATATGCATGACTACTGAAATATATTGTACCATGTGGAGTCAAACCACAATGTAAATGTTCCTAATAGGTTAACATGTGACCAGTGAATGATTCCAGAGGCATTTAAACGTTATCTAATGGGATCTAAGGTTGTCCTCTTTTCAGCAGGGATGCTTGCTTGGCAACAATAATCTTGTCTAAACAAAAACTACATTTACTGGGGTAAGAGTTGGGATCCTACAGTCAATCCTAAGTCCAACTGTAATAGCAAATTTTGTATTTCTTTGATAAAAAAAAAGATTGGAGATGGAGATGGTGGAGATGGTGGGATGAAACCAGCAGAAAGGCAGATAGGTGATGTAGGCCTCTTGTTGCCTGTAGTTTTTTCACTGTTTTTTTCTGCAAAACCTAATGTCATTATCACAAGATAACAGGATAGTTTTCTTGAGATCTCAAGCAATCCAGAGTTTGGAGCATTTATTCTATTTGATTTAACTGATTCAAACGTATGTAGACATATAGAACAAAGTGTGTAAATACACTGGTTTAAGCAGTTTAAGCAGTTAAATTCAAAAAACAATTTCTGTGAATTTTCATTATGGTAACTCAGGTTATTCCGTAGTGTTTATAGCCCCCATATCCCTGTATGCATGCCCCGCAATGTCTTGGTATTCTCCTGATCAGACAGCACATGGTGTCTTGGGGTCCTGGGGTGTCCTGATCCAGACATGGCATTCCCTTAATTTTTATACCACTTGTGCAGAATCACTAGCTAAAACAAAGGATCTACTGCTGAGGCAGAACAAATGCAATTGATTCAGAGAATAGCCAGTTAGAATAATTTCTGTTTCTGCTCTTCAGATTCTTGCATGAGGAAGTATTACATGAAAGGTGTGCAATTCAGTTTGATATTTTATTCCTTTTTAAGAAATTCTGAGATGGTTTTCTGCTAATCACACTCAAAATCACTGTGATCACGTTTCCCATTTTGATGAGTTCCTGCATGATGTTTATTCATTTTGCTGCTTGTTTGCTTACTTAGAATATTGCACGATTGTGTAGGTGTTCCTAATAAAATGCTCAGTTATGCTAAGTATGTTTATACTGCCAGCAGGAACAAGCAGGGCTTGGCAGACAATACAGGGAAACAGAGTGGCTGTTTGGACAGAGGCAGTGATTATATTAGCCTTTCCTACTGCCCTAATTATGCTCCAGTGGTGATATGATGGATTATTCCTGCCATATATCTTTGTCATGTTACTTGTGGCATGGCTTTCTCAGAGCAGTAATAGGTAAATTGAGATGGCAGGCAGACATTAGTCATGACCAGTGGGCACAAAGCTATCATATGCTTTGAGTAGACATTACTCATTTACACTGAGCAGGGTCCAGCCACTGCCCTTGTTGATCATTAAAAAGACAGTGCTGTGTCTTTTATGATGCATTGTCTATATCATCAAAAGAGGACTAGCAGAACAAGCATAAGGTCAGTGCAAATAGGGGTGGACGATATAGAGGAAAAAATATTGTGATAAAATGACGATACTTCAAAAGACATATTCACAATACACAATATATGTCATGATAACCATGTGACAATAACCCAACTCCATTAGGACTCTCTCCCTTCACATAAGATGCTCACAATACTAGGAGGATGAAGACAAACACATGCTTCCTCTGATACATATGAAGTCATTCACCATCTTTTCAAACTGCTGTCATGGCATCATTGCTGGGCAGCCAATGCACTGGAAACAATGGCTAACAGACTCTTGAGCCAACCAGCATCGCAGTTGGTCAGTTTTGGTCTCTCAGACTCCAGCTGTTGATGCCAAGCTGCATTACCTTTGATTTAAAACCTGCTATCCTCGGATCATAGTGCTAGCATGTCATGTCTGCCCTTTGTCAGTCCTGTTCACCTCTGTCTTCCTGTTGTTTTCTAGATTTCTAGTCTCTTCCCATGTGCTCCTAAGCATATGGGTTGTTTGTTTTGGTTCTGTCTCATCCCTTGCTCCGCCCATTCCCATCTGTGTCTGATTTGTAACCCTGCCCCCTCGTTATAATGTCCCAGGTGTGATCAATATCTTGTAGTATTTAAGACCCTTTGTCTCAGTCTCTCTTTGTCAGTCCTTTTGTTAGCTACAGCCTATGTTAGCATAGCTAGCTTTTGTTTGTTTGTACTTTGTTTCCCCCCACTCTGTATGTAGGTGTAGCTTGCTTTGGTTTGTTTCAGTACATCCTGTTTGTAAATCTGGTTTGTAAAGCTTGTGTTTTAGTGTATTTTGTGTTAGTTTGAATTCCCCAGTTTTTGTTTGTTAGTAGGTTTGTTTTTCATTTTCATTAAATCATCCACCCCCGTGTTTATATAATTTAATAGTACAAACTTCAATTTCTAAACACCAGAAACTATAATGTAGTCCAGTGTTCTTTAACAATATCTGAATTCCATCATAAACATATTCCTGTACATGGGATCCATATTGTTAATCAGTCACTTTAATTTAACCCTCCTGTTGTGTTCCTTTCAGGCAATTAGATTTGTGTTCCTCATTAAAAATGACCACCAAACGTATCATAAATCCATAAAAAAACTTCAGTTATTGTGAGGGTCACAAGAATTTTTATTTGCTACTTATGAACTGCAAGCCTTGGATGTATAAAAAATTATCAGTACACTTGAGTATCACGATAATACTTTTCATGATACTGTATTGATTTTCAAAAACCGTTTCGTTTTTTTTAAACTAATATTTTAAAGGAGATTTGCAAGCTGTGGGTTCTAGGTGGCTACTGTAGCCAAGGCTCCTTAACCCAGCATAAGTGTAACCTACAGAAAAGATCCACATATCATAACAAACTATACTAACACTTCTTTTTTTACTCTATGGGGAAAAATCTGTCACTATGTGAAAAGCATATCATTAAATCCTCACTTCTATAATGCTTAACCAAAACCTGAATTCCATAGGCATTGATCAGTCTTTAATTCTGTAAAGGTAATGGAACAAGATTATGTAACGGGAACATTTCTTTTAACTCTTAGAACCTGAGATCTGCACTTTGCAGCCAGTTACTTGCTGTTTTCTTAATATCTCAGGATCAAAGTTATCTACAGACACATGTAGCAAACTACAAGACTTACCGTATATAACTATCAACTCAGAAACGGATACAAATCAGTCATTTCTAACTGAATTAAATCCAAGTTTAAATGCCAAAGGAGCTTCCAGTGCATGTTTACTGCTCTGTCCATGTGTACATGCTCAACCTGCATGTAGACTCCAGCTGATCAGCTGATCATCTGTCACTGACCCAGATATTGGGTTATAGAGGTAAATAAGAATGGCTCTCTGCAAATGGATAATACTGCTAAAAACTTAAAATAACAAAAAAAAAAAAACCAATAAAGCATATTTGTTCTTTTATTTGGATTGCTGTCAAGTATTTTGAAGAACTTGTCAATTTAATAATTACAAATTCTTAATCAAAATTATCACTGTATCACTGATGTGAAGCACCAAAAGCTATTTTAGTGTTAACAGCACTCTCTTGTGGAGAATGTTCAGCCTGCTGAATGTAAATTGGTGAGTGAGTTAAAAGCCAGACCTATGAGGTATTTCTCTTCTAAATCATCTAGACCTCAGAGAGACCGTCACTTTGGCCAACCATAACTCCTCTGGCAGCACATTTAAAAAGAGGAAAAGGGCCATCCCTAAAGCCTTTGAGTGGCTTGCCAGTGAGATGTTCAGGTTGAAATGGGTGATTATACAGTATAATTCTCCTATGTAGTTGGATATACAGTATATTCACACGTGTAATCCTGTACGGAGCAGGAGCATTTGACTGATCTGCAATTTTAATATGATTTGTTACTAATAATACACTTAAGGCCTATTTTGATACAGTACAGTGTGAGTAAAAAGTCAAAGGACAGTCTTTTATTTCAGAAACAAAAGGGAAAATGATATATCTGAATACCCCAGGAAGTACTCAGTGAGGGGGCCTATCTTTTATGTCTGGAACATTTTGAAAGTCACAATATTGGATCAAGGGCACATATTTCCAATTGGAAGGTGGGCATGTAGCATATCAAAGAAGACCAGAATTCTAGTATCTCTTGTGGTTCAAAAGTTATCAACACAAAAAGTTCAAAACTTTTGTTGTCCGTCACAGGTAACTGAAGATGGAATTGATGAAAGAAGAGCACAGCACTGTTGCATCCCTCACAACCAAATTACTAGAAACCAGGACTTTGGACAACAAGCCACGTAGTGGTCATCTGAAGAGTACTACAGATAAAAAAGAAACCTCAACAATGTCTTTGTGAAATATCCATGACAGAGCAAGTGTGGTGTCAGCCATTTATCCATTGTACAGATTCTTCATAACAAAAAGTGGCACCTCTTCAAGATCCAGCTGCAGAAGAAACTGTCAGAGGATAACCCTGATTCACACAGGGCATTCTGTTTGGTGACAAGGCCAATTTTTATGTCAGTGGTGAGGTCTCCCAACAAAACCCTCTCTGGATGAAAGAAACCATAGGTGATGTCAAGGTTATGGTGTGGTGTGGAATATTGGACACCTGTGTAATTAGACCTATTTTGAGAGATCAGACCCTAAATGCTCAGTGTTACCTGGCAGTCCTACAGGAAATAGTGTTCCCATCCATTCTGACCAAAGATGGCATTTATTTCCAACAGGACGGAGCTCTACCACACTATGGAGCAGGTGTTCATTAGAGGCTGGCTATTCAATTCCCTGGTCATTGGTTTGGCCATCGTGGACCTGTGGAATGGCTGCCCAAATCACCCGACTTCACCTCACTTGACTTTTCATCTCAAACAAATTGTGAATGCTAAGAAAATCCACAACAAACACCACCTTCAGCACCACACTGTGGAGGCCTGTGACAGCATTTCTCCAGAGACTCTCATTCAGGTTCACAATGAATGGATCCTGTGTCTTCGGCTCTGTGTTCAGCACCAGGGAAAGCACATTGAACATGTCAAATAGCTCTACATCACAGGCAATGTTCCCAGTTGTTGTTTCGACTTTCTGTGTTGATAACTTTTGAACCACAAGAAATATTAGAAATGTGATCGTGGCAATATCTGACACTTCTGGTGTCCAATCTGTTGATTGGGTATGCTACATGACCACCTTCCCATTGGATAAACCTGCCCTGGATCCAACATGGTGGCTTTCAAGATGACGGCCATGTTCTGGACAAAAGATAGGCCCCTCACCCATTACTTCCTGCAGTATGCAGATATGTCATTTTCCCTTTTGTTTCTGAAATAAAAAGTGGTGACTTTTGACTGACCTTGTATATATACTTAATATCTCAATTGTAATTTTTGACCTAGTGGCACAAGTTGAATCTGGCAGTTGTTCATTACATTGGATAAGCAGACATGCTCCGAAGTGACTTGCAATAAAATCTTTTTATATTGACTTCCATTGAAAGTTGCCATTTTGGAGATGTATGTTTTGTTGACAGTGATGACGTACACATTTGTCATTCATATTGCATTACAGTTGTGTCTACAATGCTCTAATGAAGAAGTATTATTCATAAGACTTTCAAATGGCTTATTGATTTACTTCTGCTTGATGAACTGTTGTGCATCTAAGTGTAACTGCATGTGAGCAATTACACAGGCTATTATCAGGTACACCCCTTCTAATGAATACATTTAGCTATTTTAGGCTGCATGCAATGCTTACACATAGCTTGTCATATTCATTTAGAGAAATGCCAATAGAATAACACTCTCTGGAGCACAGAAACCAATTAGCTAATTCCAGGCATGGGTTACAGGGGTATAAAACCCCCCAGAATTGAGCTGTGAAGCACTGGAACTGTGTTCTCTGGAATGATGGTGCTCCATCCCATTTTGGGATGAGATGGGGAGTTGGGGCTGAGGTCCACCATCCAGACCTTACTAATGCTCTTGTTGCTGAATGCAGTCAAAACCTCACAGCAGTGCTCCAAAATCTAGAAGAGAGTCTGACAGTAGAGACAGTCCAACAAAAGCAGGATAAACTCTTTTTAATACCCTTAATTTTGGATATTATAAGAAACAGCAGCGTTCCCAAGTGTTCTGTATAGTGTATGATAAGGTGTTTATGACATACTTTAAAACACAATACAAATAGTTTGCATTGGACAAGGACATGCTGCATATATCTCACTTCATTAATAAAAGGTAAGTTATACAGTATCTAATTAACTAATCTAACATTCTGTAGTTTAAAATGATAGACTAGATTCTCATACAGCCTTTATTGTCACTGTTATAGTGTGAAGAATTTTTTAATGAATATTTGATTCTAATATCACACACTTTTAAGGCACAGAAGGTAAATGTACACATCAACCCAGGAGCAAGCCCAGGCTATCACATTGAAATTGCTCTGTGATTCCATGTGCGTACCAAGGAGAATACCAAACTAAATGCTAATGTGCTCCTCTTCAACACACACACACACACACACACACACACACACACACATTTGGTACCACGACCTTAACTATATTGCTTTGTCCTTTTCTAAAGAAAACACCATGATGCTTGCCCCCCTCCTCTAGAAGGTTTACTATCAAGACATAAACAGGCTCTGGGAATGAATAAACCCAACCTTTGTTAAATAATTATCATATAATAACAATAATAATAATATTAATAATAATAATAATAATAATAATACTAATAATCATCATCATCATCATTATCATATAACAGAACTGTGCTGTTATTTATGATGTGTTTACACTGTGTTAAACTTTGTTTATCAGGATGGGCACTGATACCAAATCTTGTAGGTGTGTGAAAATCACTACACGTATCTCTTCTATTTTAAAACTCTTCTATTTTACTGGCTTTCAAATGTGCTTTAGTATAAAAATGAAAATATATATCAAATATTTCTATCATAGAACAATTTCTGTTTAGACTTACGTAGCTGCAGTTTCCCAAAAGCTTTGTAATATTAAGCTCAGATTAATTGTTCGTTTAATGATGATCATTTTATGATTTAACAGTGAACTTTGTGCAAAGAGGCTTTTGAGGAAACCCAGTCCTCTTCCTAATAAACTTGTTCTGATTGTACAATCAGCAGCTTGTGGCAGGGTTTAGTAAAAGGTTTGCTTCAATTGGAAATGTGATTCATTTTTTTTTATTATATTATTATTATTATTATTGTTATTATTATTATTATTATTATTATTAATAGTAGTAGTAATATAATAATAATAATAATAATAATATTACTACTACTACTACTAATAATAATAATAATAATAGTAAAATAATAATATAATATAATATAATATAATATAATATAATATAATGTAATAATAATAGCAATATATATTAACATGATATTATTAAAATAATATTTTTTCCTCATGTGTATATACCCCACAGGACCACCACAAAGTGGTGAGTAATTCTCAGTACTGTTGTGACGCTGACATGCTGGTGGTGTCAGACACAGCAGTGCTGCTGGAGTGTTTAAATCCCTGAGTGTCACTGCTGGACTTGAATGTATAAATTATTTTATGTACAACAAATCTAAAAGTATGCATTTAAACAACACTTAAAAGCTGTATTTGAACAAGACGTCTGCAATCACAGGTTCTAATAACTAATAGCTGGGCTGGATGGTTCCAAGTATCAAACTATGTAGGAACTGGTCCTAGCAATTAAATAAAACAGCAGATAAAGCACACAGTCCACATTCACCAAACCTTTAAGCTGTTTTTAAGATATTCACATTATCTTTTTAATGTGACGTTTATCTAACATTCGCATGAACAGTTCATGTTCTTAGACTGATGCACGTGTGTGGAAGATCCACTCTCAGAGGTTTCGCTTCATCTGGGACTCCAACGTCACCAGAATTATAAGAGTTCTACTGGCTGACAGCTGTCAACCACTGTCAACCTTGTCCTCCAGCAGCATTTATGAGGTCGGTTACCTTGCTATCCTGCCAATGAAAGCCACCCTCACTGTTGTCCATTTTCCCTTCTCTTTGTATGCATTTATGAAGGATGTCAAGTTGGATTGATGTAAAGGTCAATCGGATGAATTCCGATCTGGCTGTTTGAACTGAGTCACATTGAGATGTATCTGATATGTATGAATTTTAGTACCACACATGAACGTGGCCACAGATAACACATCTGGGTCATATATGACGCAAAATATGAGGGCTGCCTTTGCCTGTTGTGGGAATGTGGCCTAAATAAGCTGTTTCCCTGTAAAAAATATGTTTACCTGCCCTATACATGCAGTACACACTATGCTTAGGGCCCCACAGATTGAGGCCCCTCCTGCAATGTTAGAGGTGGGGGTATGCAACCTAGAGATAGTATATGGATGTGATGGTCATCACACTATCTTAATTTAAAACAAGATTATATTTTTCCAGTCTCTCAAGCTTCAGATGTCATCTAGTTTATTTACATCTGGACTTAAGATGGATAAGATTATTTATTTATTTATTGTTTGTTTGTTTGTTTATACATCTGTTTATTCGTAAACCAACAAGGAAGGGAAAATAGTAGTGGAGTGTTAGCTGTAACTGTCAAAATGGTCTCAATATGTTCAGGTTGGAGGGGGACCTTATCAGATTTTTGCATAGGGCCCCAGGAAGTCTGGACTGGCTCTGTCTGTAATCATACGGCTGTACATCCTTACTAATTCTGACCCTTTAAAAATCTAATGTGTGTCATTTTTGTAGACAGCTTCCTGCTGACTGTGCCATTTTTTTGTGTATTTCACAACTGTGGGACAATAAAGGATTATCTTATAATTTTTTTTAAAACCACTCCAAAAGCAAAGAACCATGACTTTAACAAAGACCACATCAGTGTTTTTTAAGTAAAGTTCACTGCAGACACACTTTAAACCCAGAACCAGCAGCAGCAGGTGCATACTTGGAGACCTTGTGTCCCTGAAACACTGTTATGAAAAATGAATGTAGCTTAAAAAGAGAGTGTCCTCCCAGATCAAAGCTCAGTGCCTTCCTATCCTGAAAGGTTTTTTTTCCCCCAGCAGCAAGGCTTGCGTTTTTTTTCTCCTCCCTGCTTTTAACTTCACTTTGATTCATGGGAACACTGAAATTTGTCGTCACTTGCAATAAGATTAATGAACTTCCCCTCTATTCATCCTTTCAGAGGCTTTTGGTGAATGGGCAACTACTGTTTTCTCGACTCTTGGGACTAACCATGTCACGTTACCCTCCAAAACGTGCTTAACTTTGGAAAGCAGGTTTAATGCAGGTGTACCAGGCATGATTTTGGGGTTTGGGTTTTATTTTTGGCTGTTTGGACTCACATATACTTAATGTCAATACAATCTTTGCACGCAGAAGGAACTGTGGGATTGCAATTCTATGGGGAAGGACGATAAAGGTAAAATTTAGACTGATATGGGCAATATTTTTTGAGCTACACATACAGAAGTAGTGTCTCTCAGGCTGCCATATTTGCTAGTGCAACATGTCCAGTGTTTTGCAATAATCCATCCCATTCAGTTTGAATATTCTTCACCAGTTCATACAGATTTTGCAGTAGGGGTGGAGTGTTAATCTAACATTCAGTAGCACCCACGCACATTCGTTGGTTGTCTCCACTAAGATGTCTGCAATGGTGGCTATTGGGTAACTTTATGCATGTTGGACAATTGGTCGGTTCTCCCTCTCTATGGTTCCTACAGGTCTTGCAGATCCTTCATGTTGCTGGTCCAATAGTGTACTTTATTAATATCTGCATTGAGACCATCCCACTTCCCAGAGCCTTACAATGTTACTGCTCTTCCAACTCCTCAGTGTGCTTTGGAACTCTTCTCTGATACATACTTCGCTTGCAAAGGATGTCACCAACACAACACAACACTGAGTCAGAATGGAAAGTTTGCCCAACGGGGTGACATTATACAGTCAGTCAGGTACTTGTCACATGTGCATCCGAGCATTATACTTGAATCATGTGCATGTCTCACAATGTCAAACCAACCCACCTATTTTCATTCCTGTGGGTTGAATCCTTTTTTAAAATCGTGAGTAAACAAGCATCAGTGGGGTTTCTTTTTAATGTTTTACCGTATTCACTTCTCTATAAGAAATACATGTTCTCAGTGCTCTTCAATACATCCCACCCCTCCCTCTTGCTGGCAGATGCTAACCAGTGGAAGTGACCTTTATTGCAATGCCGTTTAACCTTGGTTTCTCTAAGGACTTTAAAGTAGTTCTGCAGAAACTAGACTAAGCACCTCTTTTGCTCC
>CM067502.1:38992541-39056585 GCA_034509495.1 Acestrorhynchus altus
TACTGTCATGGTTCGATTGACAAGAATATTTATAATATGTTTTTCCAAATACTTGACAGAGGTCCAAATAAAATAAAGAAACAACCTGAATGTTCTTTATTATTGTTGTTATTTATGTATGTGTCAGGATTATTTCTTCTCAAGAATTTTGTTCTGAAATTTGAACACTGAACATTTGAACATTGTCAGTGTCAGGGTCAGGGACATCTTCAGCCTTTGGATATCTGGATTCCAGCACCATCACTATGACCAATGCACATTTTACAACAATCCGCTCTGAATTACTTGCTTTACATTTCACACATTTTACATATACTGCAGTTTGGGAGGGAATGGTGGAATTATCTTTAGGTTTTCTCAAACATCCCCATATTCTCAAGAACAAAATGCAAATGTGGTGGTTTAGTAATGTCTGGCAGTAGGAAGAAAACTAGGCTTTGAGACATGTACGGTCTTGGTCTGTTCACTGACATTCAGTTTAGCTTACATTCCTGCATCACGTATTTGTATTCTTCATTAGAAGAATATGAATGTGCCTAATACTGAAAACGGACTCTTGCTCAATGGAACTCTGTTCATTTTTTAATGGCCCTGTGTGTTCTCATATACCAAACTGGCTAATGGGGCCAACAGTGACTATTAACCACACATTCTCTGGATGTCATTTGGATGACATTAATTAGTGGAAACTTGACTTTTATAGGTCAGAACTTCTCCTTTAAGGAAAACTGGTATGAAGATGAACATTCCTTGAATTAGGCAGTCAACTATACTTCAGCACAAGCCTAATCATATTGAGTGCACACTCAATACAATACAATAATAGTGATGAATTTATTGTGATAGTGATGATGTAAATTAATTTACTTATCATTTAGAACCCAAGGCCAATTTTGGTGGGGTGGGTACAAATAATAGGCTCATATTTGTTAATCACTTGTGTATGAAATCAATAAACTGTTCACAAAAAAAGAAGAACCTAGGCCAATTTTGTGGGATGTTTTCTTTTGCCAAATCATTAAAAACGTATTGATATGAGACATAGATACATGAGTCATATAATGCTAGATAATGTTATCTTCATGTTTTGAGAAAAAATGTACTTTAACATAAATAAATTATTTGTATTGATCAGTATTTATAATAAGTTGTTCTAAATACTTGACAGTGGTAAAAACAAAACCAAAAAACAAACAAACCCTGAATATCATGTATTAGTTTTGTTATTTATGTATGTATCAGTATTTTCCCTTTTCATGACTTATAATCTGAAATTTGAACACTGTGTGAGCAAAGAAAGAGGCATACAGCCCCCACCCCCTCCTTTCTCATTTCCCTCTATATGCTGCTATCTGCTGGTTGAGCATGTACATGTGGACCAAGCAGTAGACATGCACTGGGGGCTCTTTGGCATTTAAACTACTGCAGCTATTGTAACACTGCATTGTAGCTACAACTGCAGCTATTGTAACACTGCATCAAATAAATGTTCTGTTCTTCTGGAAATCAATAAACATGAAATATATTCTTATCTATTAAATTGAACAAAGGCTTATAGAATTAAACAGTAGCAGCAGCCTTGTTGATGGCTGAATTTTATTAGTGGCACCTTTTTTTGTCAGAGACAACAAACTCAAGTCTGTTTGACAACATGGTTAAGGATGCCATTAGCTAACTGATGGGTATAATTGCCCATTGTTTGCTTGTCATTGAAATTCTCAGATTTATGTGTGTCATATGTACACTATATGGACAATAGTAGTGAGATGCCTGCTTATTCATTGTTTGTCCTGAAATCAGCCCAGATAATGTCTATTTGGGGCCTGTATGGGTAGCCCAGCAGGGCACCCATTGGTGTTTGCATGTTGGCCAAACCAGGGTCAGTAATCTCCATGCGAGATTAAGATGGAGCCAGTTTGAGATGCCCAACTGGATCCCAATAACAACGCAAGTACAAACCCTCTCAGAACCCATTCCCACCCACCTGGAACCCATGTGAAACATGCATGAGCATGTTGCTCAAGTATTAAAACGAGTTATTTTGTTTGAGTAACTGTCTTTACTGTCCAGGGAAGAATGTCTCCTAGGTTTTGGAGAACAGCTGTGAGGCAAGGGTGTAGAATTAGCATGGATGGATTGATGTGTCCCCACCAATGTCCTGTGAATTGTCCCCACCAATAATTTTCCCCCTCTGTTCACTGACATACGCCTCTCTCCATATAAAAACAACACTGAGAGGGTTGTGGGGAAATGTGAAATGTGTGTAGAGAAGAAAATCCACCCAATAAAAGTGTAATTTGACAGCAGTGAAGAATGTGAGGAACTAGTTCATTTAGACCGTTTTGAGGAAACTGCCAGTGAGGTTTAGCCTCTGAGATGAAAAAGAGCAAAGAGCATTGTTTCTGCTGTTCTTCCTTTCTCAGTATAGCCCTTTTTTGTTTGAACATCTACTTGAGCCCAGTATTTCAAGTCACCGAACACACGCTGAAGGGACTCTTTGCTGAGCGTTCTATATGACTGACTTATTAAACCAGACATTATGTCTCAGCCATCTGGTTCAAGCTTTAGCTCTAGCCCTGAATGCATAAGGTCAAACACTGGATCCTGCAGAAATGATGAGCCAGAGAATATCTCAATCTCTCAAATCTCTCAAACTGATTGAAGCTTTTGGAATCAGATGTCATCATGGAACGTGTTTGTTCTGGACCATATACCATCTGCAGATGCTGGACTAATAACTAAAAGATAACAGGTCACAGTGAGGCTACAAGGTACAAGGCCACTGGCTTTGGAAGGTCTACAAACTAAATTAAAAGCAAATGAGTGCATCAGACCCTCTTTAATAGTATGTCCTCATTCCTCTTTGCTTAGTTAATAATGACAACTAAGAGATCTCTTCTGCTCTAGATACTGATAACTGGTCCCAAACAATTGTGGCTTAAAGGGAGCTCGAGGGTAGCAAAGAAAGGTCAGGTCAGACCACAGTGAGTGTGAATATAAGCCATAAGCCCAAGATGCCATGCCATGCTGATCTTTAATGGGTAGGGCATATCTATGTCCTAGAAATCAAAGAATCCAATGAGGAATTTAACAATAAAATTTTTTACCAGCTAGAGCGTGTTGCAGGATATCTAAAAACAAAAGACAGTAATGCCAAAATGAGGATTACTGAGTATCTGGCACATGGCAACCTTTCAAAATGGATTTTTAAAAAGCTGTTAAGGCTGCCATTAAAACCCCATTTTTGCTTATTCATTAAAAGTAAGCCTACATAAAGGATTATCAACATTTAGGAAATGAGGTCTGTACTATGTATTGTAGTAACAGAAGAACTTAATATAACAACACTGCCAGAACACGTGGTTTTACTGCAACAAAGCCAAAAATTTTGTCTGAAGTGCAAAATCACTTCTCAAAAAGGTTCTGAAGGCAGCTCTACCTCTGAGGCAGAACAAATGTTATGCAGTGCATACATATATACAGCTGTGAAGAGCAGAAAGCTCTGCCTACTGGTTATATCAATTGGTTATTATTTGAACCAGTTGCGTTTGTTCTGCCTCTGAGGTAGAGCTGCCTTCAAAACCACTTTGAGCTGTTTTTGCACACAAGCAGTTTTTGCAATGTTTCCTTTTGCTTGGAAACAGACCCCCAAAAAGTCAGAACTGCTAAATACACTGCTTCCTTCCTTAAGTTTTTTTGTCACTGTCTACTCATTTTCTTTTATAGAATATATCGCTGCTGTCCAATGAAAAGCATGTATCTTTGTTTATCCATTTCACTCTGTAATTAATGACTTTTGAATTAATTGAATTGATGAATTAAATTAATTAATTACTCTTATTTTACAATGACTTCCATTCAAGTTAATAGTTAATCTAAGTATGTATGTCAGATTTTAGTAGTATTTGGGCTGTCTCATTGCTTTAATGACAACATGTCTTCAAGCAGCTCTGACTCTACCTGAGCAAATCCAAAAAACACACCTGATCTTTCTGAACAAAGGCGAGAACATGGTCTCTTTCATACATTTGCTAGAATTTGAATATAGACCAAAAAGTAGAGTTGAATATCAAGATTGAATATCATGAATATAAAGAATATCATGACTGTTGGCCCTGATTTTCCTTCATCTGGGCTTGATCTCTCTTGACATGTATATGTATCAATAGCATACAAGGTGAGCCTTACTGTGAGTCTCTGTGTTAATGTCTGCATCAATATTTATATCAGTATTGGGATACAAACAGAGTGTGATATGGCTGAGACCATACAGTTTATATTGCATATATATTTATAATATATAATATATAAAAATATATAAAATATATTTATATTTTACATAATGTTCTCTTTTAATCCTCCCAATCTGCTCCACTGGACTGGACTGATACCTGTTGTTGTTGGTGAACTGCTGAGTTCTGAGCGCCTTCTTCAGAGCTCATTTAATAAAAAAGAAAGTCCATGACCATGACTTGGAACTGGATTTAGATTAAACTAGCTGATGCCTGATCAGGATTGGGACATCACTAATTTTATCATTTAATGTGTCATTAATGGCCCACTATGTACTACTGCATTCCCCTGAGGATGGGCCTGTGGACCCACTGTGCTTTATGGCCCACTGGTTGAGAGACCACGACCTATAGTATTGTTCAGGTATTTAGGCAGTTGTAGAGTGAAATTAGAGTCAAAGAGGTCCTTATCTCTAAGTATTTGCTTAGTAAAAGACTAGTATTAGAATATATCCAAGTATCCTTTTCTCATGAGAGCCAAGCATTATTCATATAATTATTGAGACCATCACCTGGTTTGGTAAATTAGTGCTAAATGATGTTAAATTCAGGTGAAACGGATTTGAACAGTCCATGCATGTTTATAGGAGAAATGGAACCAAGCTTTCTTTAAAGTAGCTCACAGCATAATGTTTTTCAGAATGAGAGTTTGTTTTTAGAGTACATGATTAAAGTATATGTTCTAATGTGATATGGTGTTTTTTGCAAGACAAGATGCTCATTTCTGAGATATGTGGTTTTAAACATTGGTGGTTAGCTGCATGATACTATATACTTAAAGATAACCATGGTTTGACTGGTTGTGAGTGCGAGCGATGCTTTTTGGTTTTACCTGAATGCAATCAAGTGCAAGAAGTGATTGCATAAAATTGATGCGGCCATTGGCATTCACTGGTACACGTGATATATTAGGACAATGGCAGATGGGAAACACGCTGACCTTGTAAATCCTTCAAAATGAATATATCAGCTGTTTCTGCTCTGGATGGTGGTCTCTTTATGAAGAATACAATCAGCTGTAAATGGGTTTTGCTTTCATCTATGGAAAAGATGTGTCCATAAAGAATTAGTTAAGGCAAATAGTCGTGTCCATGGCTGTTTCCGTGTCCATTACAGTTCAGTATAGTCAATGATCTAACATCACCTTGGGCTTGTAGGGAGCATTCTGATCTGTTGTGACTGGAAGGTATGAAACAGTGGCTCTGATTGATCGTTATTTCTGTATATTCCGTATTTTTATCATTCCCAACAAAAGAGTAATTTACTGGGAAGGTATCTGAGCATGTGTGTAGTGCAGAAATACCTTTTGCTGATATTCCTCATTGGCTTTATGGTACACAAGCTTTTGAAGGATAGCTCACATTTAAGCAAGTAATTTCATGTTTCACTGGTTTTGGTATAAAACATTTGCCTGGTGGGAATTTGCAGTTACAGTGAAAAAGTCCAGCTGATTTACTTCTCCCCAGCAGATGCCAAGGGAACCAAAATGTCAACTCACACTAACAGGTTTTTGACAGGTGCTGTGTCCATAACAGTATGTTTTCTCACCCACTGGGACACAGCAGGCTTAGCCCTAAAGAATCCCCTTCCCAACCTCTCAGCATGTTAGGAGTCCACCCCTCTCTGAACCTATTTGTATCAGCATTGACATGTCTTCACACAGCTGTGATCAACAAGATCTGCTAATACATGAGACATTGAGGAGATACATTTAATCAGGTGTGGATTTGGGCTGTTAAGGAGTGTGGCTGGAATGAAATCTACTAAAAGTACGCATTGTTTGATAATAAACTATCCCACAACCCCCCAAAATGATCTCACGTCGAGTCAGAAAGTCAGCAGGACATGTCCCACTGTGCTTCCACCATACACTGGTTATGAAGTGGGGTTACCTCAGGGGGTGACTTGGGAACCCCCACAACTGTATAAGCCACAAGCAGTTATCTTGTGAACTAGGTTGAACACTGGCCAGTGTACTCATGGCAAGGTGACATGAAATATCAGAGTTTGTGTACCAGATGGCTGGGATATTGCATTTATGAAGTTGTGCAGGCATATAATATTTCTCGATCAACAGTGTCTAAATCGGTGCCTACCACCCACAGAAGACAGGGCAGTGGCTGGAATTGTCCATGCAAATAGCTTCCACAGAAAATGGCACAGGTCATGGGACACATAAAACCAAAGAATGAGAGAGCTGCAGTTCCCTGCAGTCCTCTGCCATCTACAGCAGGTGTTCCATAAAGAAGCTATGTCTATGTTCCATTGTTTTTCCTAAACGCTTCACTTTGACACATATAGGTGTGTCATACAGGTGTGTTTTCCAGCACTTATAGAGGACCAGGTTGGTCAAAGAAAGAGCATTTTATAAAGAATGTCCATAATTTAAAGCCTACTGGAAGAATGATTAAACTGATAAAAGACATTTACATCATGCAGAGGTTCTTCACACTTGTATATCTCTTCAAACCTGCACACTTAATAATGGGGGTTCTTCAAAGGATCTTCAGTAAAGGAAATGGCTCTATATAGACCATTGAACACTCAAATGACTCTTTGCATGGTTGCATAGGTTCTTGGCATCATGAAATTGTTCTTTAGGCTGTTGGAGAATGTGCTATTCTGGGTTTTACATAGAACCTTTTTGAAAAGGGTTGTATACATAGAACATTTTGAAAAGGGTTTTAAATATAGAAACATTCACAAGGCTCATGTATGCCACCAAAAGTGTACTGTTGTTACGATGTAGCTTGTAACGATGGAAGAACCCTTTTCAAAAATGTTCTATATAGACCCCTCTACAACACATTATCCATTATCCAAAATCTGAAGAACCCTTTCACAATGCAAAGAACCCTTTATTCAAGCAACTTTACTGAGGAACCCTTCTTTAGGTAACCAAAAGTGGACCAACTGTGGCGTGGCACTTAAAAAGAAATCTGTATCTCAACTCAAACATACTGTAGTCCAAAACTGATCCCTCCTGCCATACCAGTGCATTTTCGATGCAAGTTTGAGTGTATATTGAATTCATGCTGGTTCATGCTAGAATTACTGGTGCGACACTATATATGTTACAAGAGTGCCTGCTGATCAATAGGGTGAGACGTTGCACTGTGATATCTGATGCTTTGGGCTCTTATGACATGGCTTTAACACACTGGCTTCCTTTTGGATGACTAGTCTCTACTCCAGGTTTCTGTTTCACACAACAATAATTCTCTAGCAGCCATTCTGCATTTCTATAGATGCTTCCAATGTACAAAACAATGATGCTGTGATGATTTGTAATCAGCTTATATTAACTGTCAGCAGAAAACCATCCAGTAGATTATCTTTATGCAAGTGTTCATTGTAGCTTTCTTTTAATTTATCATGGAAAGGTTGCAGCACACGCTCTCTGTTAGGTCTTTTATTCTCTGTTGCACTTAAAATGACATTTATTGCCCCTCAGAAACTGATACATCTGCCTTTGCTGGCACTATAAAGTGTTGGGGACAAAGCACATGTAGTTAATTCTTGATGTGGCAGTCTTAGTAACAAGGCTTCAGTATACAGTAACACGTATTGATACCATACAGAATCAAATACAGTCTTATCTGTATATATCACACACACACACACAACAGTCTATGTCTGGACAGTGTCATCTTCCAAGTTCTTCAATGATCCCAGAGACACACACATGGATTCACACACTATAGGGCAGGGAGCTCTTGTGCCTGGAGCAGCCTTGTTCAAGAGCACTCCAGTCATGTCCTGCCAGTTGAGGGAATTGAACCAGCAACCTTCCACTCACAAGGCTAGTTTCCTTACCACCAAGCCAGGGCTGCCCAAACCAGGCCATGGCTGCCCAAAGTTCTTAAGATGTTCAGAATCATAGAGTAGAACCATTCAATCATATCAAGCACCATTAAAATGCAAATCTTTGAGTTGACAGACAATATATGGACAAAAGTATTGGGACACTGGCTCATTTTTCCAAATGGAGCACCATCATTCCTGAGAACACAGTTCTACTGCTCAGCAGTTGAATGCTGGGGGGAATGTATACAACTCTAGCTCATGCCTTACATTAGGCCTGACACCAGTAGGTTCATGGTTATCTGCTCCAGAGAGTTGTATTAGCTGTATGTGTACATTTTCACATTTGTGAATGCATCATTAGAAGGGGTGTCCATAAACAAGAACAATGGACATACAGTCAAGGTGCTATATTGAAGCATTACTAAATATTTGACAATTTTTTTACTTAACATTTGAAGATCACCTTATAGCTTTGTAGGATATTGCTTTGATTACATTCTTACATTCTTGCTCTCCTTCTTCTACTGTAAAACATGGCTTGGAAATAGTACATAACATACACTTCTGGTTCCCCTAAAGCAGTGTTTCAACCCTGGTTCTGGAGGCACCCCTGCCCTGAATGTTTTACGTTTAAAACCCCATGTTGGTCCGATGGGCATTTTAATGAGCTGATTTGTTGAATCAGGTGTGATGGGAGCAGGGAAAGCTCTAAAATATGCGGGGTAGGAGTGCCTTCAGGACCAGGTTTGAGAACAAACCTGTTAAATGAGTTTCTTCAATTTTAGTTTTCTAAGAAATCATCCTTTAAAATCCATTCTTTAGTGAATCAAAAGTGGTTCTTCTCCAGCATTGCTCAAATAACCATTTTTAGCACCTTACTCTGAAGGGATTAGATAAACTGATTGATGTTGTTGGTTGTTGATCACTCTTAAACTGATTTCTAGTAAACAGAGTGAGCTCTGCAGAGCCTTAAAGCGATCTGTGGCTTTATAAACCGGGCATTTGAAAAATAATAGTGGTGATGTATTTTTCCAGCTCACTCTAGCTGACACTTCAATTGGCATTTTTATGATGGCCATTTTATCCATGTTAATCCAGTGGTTAATGCTATTAACCGTGCTGTTCGCTATCTGGCCATTCACAACCACATGGCATTAGGACAGATTCTGTTGGAGGACATACACTGAAGCACATACACACAAGCTGCAGAACTGGAGTTGAAGATTAACACTGGTTTGGTAAATAAAGGTGCAATAATGGGATTGATGATAAGAACTGTTTGCTGCATGTCCCCATCATACTTTAAATTCATGAGTCCAAAATGCAATCACAAAAGCACTGCACTGATAATAAACAATATTCAACCGTGTATTCAAATGAGATATAAATCGATTTATATTCTATATAAAGTTTTACTGTTAAAACTCAAAAGTATACAAATTAAAAGCAGAGAGATGAAATTATATGTAAATACAATGCTGGCCATTAATAGATAATGTTACGTCTCACATTCAGAGATTTGCAGCATTAGAGCAAAGAAAGAGGTGACATTTGTATTTAGGTCTAAAATTTACCTTAATTATTTCTTGTCTGTTTGCTTTGTTTAGTTTTCCTTGTTGTCTGTTTATGCTCTTGTTTGATTTGCCTTTATGTTTGATTTTGTGTTTGGTTAATGGTATAATAAGCCTGTATTTATGTCCACCTCCTGCTCCTCAATGTGACAATATGGTTATAGATTATGATATTTAGTGTAATCTGAAAACCTATATTTGTTATTAAAATGATTAATCCTAATGCACAAAGCAGTGTGTATCCTCTGATACATGTGTAACCAGCCACCGGCTCTTTTCAAAATACTGCCATTGCATCATTGCTGGGTAGCCAACACACTTGGAGATCCCAAGCTCCAACACAATGGCTAACAGAGGCCTGTGACGGCTGTGCTGCAGTGCCAGCAATGCATAGATGTGATGTGGGAAGAGAGTACCATCTGCCCACCCTGAGAGAGCACGGCCAATTTTGCTCTCTCGGCTGCCAATGGCAAGCAACCTGACACAGGATTTGAACCTGTGATCCACAGATCATAGTGCTAACACATTAATGCACATTAACAATTTTTTAAACTACGTTCATCAGCTTGGCTAATATGTAGCTACACTATATGTCCAAATGTTTGTGGACACCCCTTCTAATAAATGCATTCAGCTACTTTAAGTTGCACCAGTTGCTGACACAGGTGTACAAATGCACACATGTACATACACATATGTCTAGTCCTCATATGTGTAGTCCCACAACATTAAGCTGTGGAGCAATGGAACTGTGTCATCTAGTGGAACTGTGTTCTCTATCAGATCCTCATAGCGGTGCTCCAATATCTAGAAGAAAGTCATCCCTGGACAGTCCCTGGACTCTTTTTAACACCCATTTAAAGATTAAAAGGTCCATGAAATGACTGCAATATATGTCTAATGTTCTTGTTTTCCTTCAGTGGTTCTTGGTTACTTGGCAACAGTAACAAGGTTTGCATATTTATAATATTTTATGTTTTTGATCTAAGCTATAAGCCACTGGAGGCTTAGTGCGATGATAATTAAATCATAGGTAACCTTACCTGTGATAATTGTAGCCCACTGCCTTTCACTGCTTATTGCTTTTAGAACAAAATGTTGACCTTCATGACCTTCAAAGTTAATGTGTTTCTAATGTTAAGTTCTAGGTATTTTTTTCAAAGAAATATGCACCAAAATATCAAACTCTACAACTCACATTAAAGTGGATTTTAGTGTTGGTTCCCCCCCAGAAAAGAGCAGTATAGATTTTTACACTCAAGTTAGGAGATCAATTGCAGTCTTATCACTGGAGTATCGTCTTTCAGAATGAGGCCTGCACTGTTTCAGCAGTCAATCCTCTCTCTCTCTCTCTCTCTCTCTCTCTCTCTCTCTCTCTCTCTCTCTCTCTCTCTCTCTCACTGGCTGATTGCTGGGACACTCTGTTCTGCTGCATTGGGTTGTGGGCTCGCCGCCAGCTGTTATGAACCACCATCACAACCACACACACACTGGACAGTCTGCAGTGTCATCTTCTAAGTTCTTTTATGACCCCAGACACACACACACACACACACACACACACACACACACACACACACACAAAAACCAAACAACAACAACAACAAAAAGATATGGATGCATGCAAGGCTTGTAGTATGCAGTATTGCTTTCCTTAGTGTTATGCCAACCCTCACCAGCTCGTCATTTTGGAGGTATGGCAACACGTGAGCTGAATGAGATTTTTTGTTTTGTCTGCTTCTTTGTTAGAGAAGGCAATGGATGTGAATTGAATTAGACATTGTGCTTGTAGAAGATGAAATAAAGTAATTTCTGATGGACTTTTGGTGTAATAGCACAACAGCGCATTTCTTCACATTAAAAAAAAGCATTATCTTCTTGATAGTAGCATTTAATGCAATGCAACATCAAGAGATTCTCAAATGAAATGGCAGCACAGTAATGCAGAGAATGCTTCTGAACATCAGAGAGTAATATATGAAAGCATCTTGAATTATAAGTCAGTTTCTTCAACTGAAATATCAGGGATATGTGAATCCATTTGTCTCTGCTTTGTGTTCCATTTGGCTCTGAGTTCTGTCTGACTCACTGTGATGCTTTAAACCAAATAATATATGGCAGGCCTAATGTATCAAATACAATCTGTGTGTGTGTGTGTGTGTGTGTGTGTGTGTGTGTGTGTGTGTGTGTGTGTGTGTGTGTGTGTGTGTGTGTGTGTGTTTTATTCACTTCCATGTTTGAGAAACTTGTAGAAAATTAATTTTGATCAAACAGTAAATCAGTGATAATCAGTACACCTTGTTCATTTAACACCTTAATTTACCTTCAGATTATTTCCTGAAAGAACCACATTTTGCTGCAACAGTTTAGCTCATTCTTCCTGCCAGGTTATTCAGGATGGTTGGATGATGCTTGTGGTCATCAGTTTTTAAATTTGCCACAGATTTTCATTTGGACTAAGATTTTGACATGGCCTGTTTAGAACATTCACATTTTTGAAATTATCCTGTTAAAAGGTGAAATGGTAGGTCCTTGTATTTTGCACCTTTTCATGTTAAGAAAAAAAACCCCTAAAAACTCTAAGATGTACTTAACTCGTTCTGGTGCTTTCTGCTTTCTTTAGTATTTACTTTTTCTAGCCTTTTTCAAAAACAGTCTAGTATTTGAGCAGTGCTTTTGATACCTGATGTGTTTTTACTCTAGTCTAAGACACTGAACTCTGCAGATCCTCCAAAGTGATTGTTGGCCTTCACTTCACTTGAATTGAGGGGTGGCATTGTTTCACCATATTAAAGTGCATTCTAAGTAAATAGGATTCTGTATAGTGGTATGGGTTATTTGACAATCTGAACATTTTTGAAGCACTCTTTGGTTCTATATACTGGGCAAAGAGCCTTTAGTGCATCCAAAGTGTTCTTTAAGTTGTCATGTACAAAATCTGCATTAATACATCTTCACTGGGTATTCTTTGGACTCATTGTGACTTATTTGATAAACAATTGATGAACCAAATTGGTATGTAAATCTCATGAAAGGTCATGGACCTTAAAATCTCTTGTATTAAGAGATCTCAAGAGATATGGAAAAGGAGATTGCAATATTTATAATTGTTAAAAAAAAGAAATTCAGATGTGCCATGAAGTATGTATTTTAAACATCCAATTTGGAAAATTGGATGCTTATTTAGTCCTAACCTCACAACTGACATAGTCTATTTCATGTCTAATGACCTTAAAGGCCACTCAAAATAAACTGTTACCTAGTTTCTCTGTTCTGCAAGATAAACGTCAAAATGCTTGAAGGAATCCAAATTTTCTCTGATGTAGGTTGGACTATGAAAAATCATTTTGTTGCCACTTTCTGATCAGCCATTTCTTGATATACAAGGCCAGAGGGTATGGCAATATTCATGAAATATTCATGAGTTCATAAAATGGAACATTGTGCAGTTAAATGAGAAAATCATGTCTCTCTGCAGCTGAGTGAGGATTCAACACATCCTCATTCAACCATCTTATAAAACTGGTTACATTTGCCCAACTGTCCTATCTGTTGTTGGAATCTACCATGTCCATGTCTTCACTGATAAAGACAATTGTAACTATGCTAACAGTCTAGTATTAGCTGTAATAACCTTTGTTATTACAAAGGCAATTTTGTGGGATGCTTTTGTAGTTTGACATATTTTTATTCACCAAAAATGAGAGATAGTGACACATACCAGATATTGATATTTTCAGAAGATCCTAGGCTACTCAAATTTTCTTCATTGGAGATGTGATCAAAAATATGATATATTTGAAATATATATTAGATATATTTGAACTATTATATTCGCACCTACAATTTTTGGTGAAAAAACTAAATAACACTATATCTCAGAAATCCTGGTGGAAACGGATCATCCAACACTGGGTTCTGAGGTTCTGATGTTTTTTGCTGCGCATTCCAATAGAAAATATGCTGTCAGTCTGTCAGTTTTTACCATATCTGACTCAAACTAAACAACAAAAATTTAACGTAAAATGTCTAAAACCAATTCTGCCTCCTGGGGAAGCAGAATAAAGACTCTGCTCTGGTGTTACACTAACACGATCCACACTGCAAGAATGTCAGCCCAGTAACTTTTCAACACCCCTAACAGCACAGAAACTAATCACTCTGGCTTTATATGGCCAACATCTGCAGTGAATCACTCTGGTGTGTAAACCCAAATATGGGCATATATTTGTTTATATTGGTTTTAGATATTGTTTAATATATATATATATATATATATATATATATATACTCTATCACTAATCAAAATGGTTTAGAAGGCAGAAATGCCTCTGAGGCAGAACAAATGCAACTGGTTCAGACAGTAACCAACTAAAATAACCAGAAGGTGAAGCTTTAGAAACAATAAGCTCCTTGAGATTTTGCTGTTTATTTCTGAAAAAATTATTTTATATGGAGTTGGTTTCTCAAAATGACACTTCGATTGAAATAATTGTAAACAATTAAACAAACAAATAAATCATATATAAAGAATAAAGTAAATCCAATGGATGGCAATAAAGTAGCAGGGAAAAGAGTACAATTTTGAGCTGAACTTTAAAAGAACAGAGGAGAAGAGTCAGAGAGCAGAAGAGCATCCCATGACTTGTGGGTCATGACACTGAAAGATCTGCCCAGAAAAGTAGACAGATTAAAGGGTGGAACCAACAAGAGACCAGAACCTTAAGACCTCAGTAAGCAGACAGGAGAATAGCAGAGAAGCAAGTCAGAAATACAGGATAGTGCATGTCAAGATTTAAATGTCAAGAGCAGGACCTTGAATGGAATATGAAATGTGTAGCCAATGCAACTGTTGGAGAACTGGGCTGAGAACTGCCCAGGAAACTAAAACATGAGCAGAACTTTAAAACATATTGAAGTGTGTAATGGATGATTTACAGTACCCTAGACGAGATGTAATGAATGAGTGAATAAGAGTTTCAGCATCTTTGTTGCTAGGTAAAGAATGTAGACAGATTATATCTTGGAGGCGGAATCAAAGAGGATGTTTTTGTAGTTTGACATACTTTTATTCACCAAAATTTAGTAGTATTTATAGGAGACAGTCACACATGCCAGATATTGTTATTTTCAGGAAACCCTAGGCAACTCAAATCTGATTTCATTTAAGATGGATAAGTTAACAGAATATTAGATATTTGTATGAAATTGTACTTTACCATTTTTGAGTGGAAAAATTTACTTGTGGAACAATATTGATAAGGTATTTGTAATGAATGATAGACAAGCATATTTACAATAGTAAGTTATGTACAGTAGTCCAAATAAAATAACAAAACAGCATTTTCTCCTTTGTCCATTTTGTCTTTTATTTATTTATTTATTTATTTATTTTATTATTTATGTATCAATATTATCCCTTCCCAAGACCTTTATTCTGAAATTTTAACCTTTCAGTCTTACTTTCCTCTATAAACCAAAATCTGGGTCAGTGATGTCCAGGATGGAGCAGTAAACATGCACTACAAACTACTTTGGCATTTAAACTGGGATTTAGTTGCAATTTAGTTGCTTGGGCTGTGCCAGACCTAAGGAAATCCACAACCATTTCCTTGGTCTTCTGGATATTGAGAATCAGGTTGTTGTTTCCAAACCACCATGCCAGGTCCTCTGTTGTTCTTGAAGTGAGCTCTGCAGTCATGGGTCATCCCACACTGCCCTGTGGGAGACTGCAGGTCAGGAAATCCACAACCCAGTTGCACAGGAATGAGAATGTTCCCATTTTGAGAAGGTTGGAGCTTGCACACCAGATTCTGTGGAATGATGGTATTAAAAGCAGAAGTCCAAGAACAGCAGCCTCACATAGCAATGATGGTGTCATCTGTTGACCAGTTCTCCCTGTATGCATACTGGTGAGAGTCCTCAGTCATGTTGATGGTCTGCTTCAGGTGCCTCATCACCAACCTCTCAAAACACCTCATGATGATGGGGTGAGTGCACTGGGTCATCTGACCATTGTGCATCACTGGTCTTCTAGTCTGTGATGTACCTGTTGCCCTTCCTCCTGATGCACATGATTGTCTGTGGGCCTTCTTAGTTGACGTGACACTGGATCTTGAGAGCATATGTGGACCTCTTTATTCTCACCAGGTTTCTGTTTACTTAAGTGCTTGAATGCAGCATCACAGATTCTCAGCAGGTAATGCACCTGTGCATTCAGCCAAGGTTTCTGGTTTGGCCGGATGGTGATGATCTTAGTAGTGGTCACCTCCTCCGTGCCCATGAAGTCCATGACAGATGATGAGTACACACTGCTCCCTGTTGCAACCTCCCTAAATATCTGTCAGTTTGTGGTCTCAAATCAGTCCTGGAGATGCACAGAGCTCCTTCATCTCGCATGCAGACTGACTTTGTTACAGTGGCCCTGCTCCTTGACATTGGGAAGTCTTCAGGATCTAGCAGGATGGAAATATTACCCAAGGTGCCGAGGTGTTTGCGGAGTACTGCTCTGTATGCTCTTCGTCAAAGTGGCGATGTTAACATGCTTGTGGAACTCTGGGAGAGTGTCCTGTAGATTCATGTGGTTAAAGTCTCCTTCCACCACAAACAGCGCTTCAGGATGTTTGTTTTAAAGCGAGCCAATGCTGTAAAGCTGTTCCCTGAGAGCTACATTAGCATTAGTTTGTGTGAAAACTGACATTTAACTGCCTGCAAAATGCAAATCTTGGGTTCTGAGTTAACAAACACTTCCTCTATGCAAATCATTACTTTTATCGCTATGGTTGTAACTACGGTCTGTAAACAAGTAAATTTACATATACATTACATTTAGACCTTTAGCAGATGCTCTCATCCAGAGCAACATACAAAGTGCTTTGCTGTTTCAAGCTTAGGAGTTACCAATACACAAATGTCAGAAAGGATACCTTGATATGCATTGCTCAACATACTAAACTTTGCCTGAATGTCAAATCAAGTAAGCCATGAGTACAATCATAAGCCAAGTGCAAGATTTAAGTACTCTTGAAAGAGACACATCTTCGAAAGAGACAGCAACAGACTCTGTTTGGACAACAAAGGGACGTTTGACCCACCACATAGGTGCCAGGGCAGGAAAGGTCTGGATGCATTTTTTTCCATGCGTCTTGAAGGATGGTGGGTTAAACCAACCCATACTTGGATCTTGATGGGCATAAGGGTTTTGTATCTGAAGGTACTTGGCTGAACATTGAAAACAAGTCATTCTGCCACGTTCTGGATCAGCATGGATCAGTAAATGTATACATGGGTGTAAAATACAGGAAAGAATTCAAGCAAACTCAAGCAAACATCAGAACCCAGTCACATTGTGGTTAACTGGCTACATTTGAGCTTAAAACTATATATTTTTTATTTGCTAGTAAATGTGATTGGTGGGATCATAGTGAATCAGCCAATTAACATTCCATCTGTTCTATGGAGAGAAAGCCAAATGGCCCTCAACTGAGAACATGAACAATTTAGAGACACTTGGCTGTTAACAGCAGAAGACCCCTTAGTTTTCCTGCTTGCTTTCTCTCCATGGAACAGAATGTTCCTAAGAGAAGCCTCCCTAGTTGCATGAATCCAGTTGCTTTAGCCATCACGTTGAGAGCCTGAGCATCTTGTCTTGTCAGAGGCCTGGCCTATACACAACATATAAAAAAGCTAGAGTCAGAACACTCACTCTTAAGAGCGAAGATGTTTAATTTATGATTCCCTCTAGATTGGGCCAAAAGGGTTGGGAATACATGTAGAGTTTTCCTTGCTCAGCCAAGAGTGAAGAATTTGAGGGGTTTAACTTCTGTAGAAGTCCAAACTCAGGCCATTTGGTGGGTGGAAGGGCTAAAAAGCTGACAACAGACCCCAATCGAGAAAAGCAAAGGGGCATGTAATCCAGCCAGCAAGCTATCATCATCCCGAGGCATAGAAAGCTGCTTGAGATGCAGTGATGTCTTCGGCCATGCTGCATGCCCCTTCTGATTCCATTTAAATCATTTATAGTAGTTGGGGGGAAAAAAGTGTTAGAGCCATCCAAAACACTAGCATTATGGAATGCTTGGCTAGCTGCTGTTGCTCGACCTAAATGTTCCTTCAGCTAACATCCAGCTGCATGCATGCTTGATGTCCACGTGGCCAGCTATATGCGGAGCCTTTTTGAAAATGAATAATGCAAGCTAACTTAATGTAAATGCTAAGCTAAAACGGGACAACAGCACAGAAAGGTCACAACGTTTGGTAGGTGAACTGTGCAAATGCCACATAGAGACTTGCAGGATCTCTAAGAGAGTCTTGCTTTTCCAAACGGTTCCTTGCAGTAACAATTGCTCAAACCCAATCTTTTTGTCATATGTAACACAGAAGTGTTATCTGTGTAACTGTGTGAAAGGCAAAAAACACATTGAATCTTCAATTCCGATTTGGGTCACTTTCAAATGTGGCATTGAAATCAGAATCCAGTTTAAAGCACTGCAATTCAGTCTAAACAGCCAGATCAGACTTCATGCAACTTTTACTATATGTTAATCTCAACTCAACATTCCTCATCAATACATACTGAGCAGAAGAAAAAGTGGCCTATTTATAGGAGACAGCCATGCATGATACAAATATTTACAAGATATCCTAGTCTACTCAAATATTTCTTCATTTGTATGAATTTGACCATGTTTTTATCAAAAAGTTACTTGCACCTATGATTTTTTGTTAATTGTATTTTTGTGAATTGTCTGAATTATTTTTGTAATTTATATATGTATTAGCATTATCCTGTCACAGAACTTTTATTTTGAAATTTGAACATTGAGCAAAAAAAGAGAGCAAACAGCCCCTCCATTCTCATTTTCATTCTCATATCTGGGTCAGTTATGTCAGTAGCCCCGCCTCCTCTTGCTGATCTGTCAGAGTCTGCATGCAGGTTGAGCATGTACTGAAAGGCTCTTTTGGCATTTAAACTTAATTCAGTGAGGAAATGAATGAATTTTTATTTCCCAGCTGGATTACAAGCTGTTAATTCATCACACTGCAATGGATAGATAGTCTTGTAGTTTGTTATGCTATGTGTTTCAGGTCTCTTATCCTGAGATATGAAGCCTAAAAAAGGACATGTAACTGCCTGCAACGTGTGGATCTTTGGTTAAAGCAAAAGTTAAAACAAAGGTTAAAGAACACAAACCAAAAAATTGTCTATGACTGAATAACATTTTTCTTTTATGGTAAGCTTGAATGCAGTCTCAGTTTAGGAGCTTGAACTTTACAAAAGAATATTGAATACAGTGTGAACGACTTAAAATGTTAAAACTTGGTGAGAAGGTTGGATTTGGGCTAATATGGCCTGGGGTTACAGCTGCTTGTCACAATGATTTTGTGTTTGTTTGACCAAGGGGGTGGTCCATCAACTATTCCCAAATGATGCCCAGTGTTCAGAGCAGAGCATACAGCTATCTTTATCATACAAAATATCTAACACAACATGGGATAACAGCTAGCAACAGTTCCTAAGGAGTTACTGGAGGCCTGTATAAATGACAGGGGGTTTGGGTTTGGACCAATTGGCTCAGCTCCTGATATTGGTAAGATCTAGTCATGCCTCTGTCCAATAGTGTCACACATTGTATGTGACAGTAATTGCAAAATACTATAAGCTGCACTGCATAGTGTTCTCAGAAGTTTGCAGTGTACAGTATATACAGTAATGGCGAAGTATGCATTAGATCGAGTGCTATTTCAATCACCGCCCAGGTTTTAGTCAGTTATTAGAACTGGAAAACTTTACTCTTTCCTCGGCCAATGTAAAGCTACATTTGTACTGAATGTACAAAGGTACATTCAAGGTAAATATCAAACAAGTATAAAATACAGTGCTGTGAAAAAAAGTATTTGCTCCCTTACAGATTAATTTAGTTTTAACATTTTATAGATTATCACACAAATTTTACAAAATATAAAAAGCATTTTTTCAATGATGATTTCATTTTTTAAGGGAAAAAAAGCTATCCCAAGCAACCTGGCCCTATATGAAAAAATAATTGCACCCCCCCCCCATTTACTGTGATTAATTACATTTTTTGAGCTTTCTTTCAATTTATCTAACCACACACAGGCCTGATTACTGCCAGACATGTAGAATCAAGTAATCACTTCAATAGAATCTGTCTGACAATGTGAGTAGAATAAAGAGAAAGGGACTGATCTGAAAAAACTATTTGGAAGTTGCACATCCTGTTACATCTGGTATAAAACTAACACAGATAAAGAAGATCAGGTATCAACAGTCAAACCTGATGGTCTAGGGCTGCTTTGCTGCTTTGGGACCTGGATGCTGCGATTGCTGTTTTAGCGGCTAAGGGTGACACAACCAAGTTTAGGGGGCAATTATTTTTTCACATAGGGCCAGGTTGGTTTGGACAGCTTTTTATCTTAGCAAATTAATTCCTCATTCAAAAAAACATTTTGTATGTTCTGTGTTATTTTTGATATTAAAATTTGTTTGATAATCTGACAAAAAGCAAAAACTAAAGAAATCTGTAAGGGGGTGAATAATTTTTCACAACACCTGTAAATATTTACAGTATATGTTAATGGAGCAGAAATTAACCTTATTATAGGGGTTCCTCTTCTTCTTCTTCTTCTTCTTCTTCTTTTGGCTGCTCCCTTTAGGGGTCACCACAGCCGATCATTTGCCTCCATCTTGCCCTATCCCCTACCTCCTCTACTGTTACACCAACCATCTCCATGCCCACCTTCACTACATCCATAAACTTTCTCTGAGGTCTTCCTCTTCTCCTTCTTGCCAGCAGCTCCATCTCATACATTCTTTGTCCAATATGACAAAAAGCAACTAACTGATTTTTATTCCTGAATCTAAAACCTGGTGAGTACACTGTGTTTTCGGATGCCACTACACAAGGGCAGGCTCCCAAAATAGTGCACTATGTAGTGAATAGGGCACAGATATGGACATTTTCTGCACAGCTATATTGAACCATGTTCTCTTCCACTTCTCTCCCCCAAAAAAGCTTTTGGCAAATGGGCTGTGACTCAGCTTGCCTGGACTCTGTAACTGAAGTGCACTTTAGCCTGCTGCCAATACCTTCTTCTGGACTTCAGGGTAAATCTCAATTAGCTTGATTGTTATTCAGAATGTAATGGGTGTATTTTTTTTAATGTGTTGTGATGGAATCGGGTCCAAGTCTTCTCAGCCTTTGTGTGGCACTAAATGGGTTTGGCTAGAGCCTCGGGTGATGGTCTAGTGAAAAGGTTGAAAGGCAATGCTTGAGACTTCAAGACTATCACCCAGTCACTCCATCTTTCTCGTTCTTGCTCTCTCGCTCTCTCTATCTGATCCATTTTAAAGTCGCCCTAGCAGACAACCACTGGCGCATGACGGGTGGTCTGCCAAATGTTCCTCTAACACTCTGCAGTGCCTGATACACACTCATATCCAGCCAAAGCTCTCTGTTGGATGTCCCCACACTTCCTAATACTCACGAGGTCCTGCATTCTTGCAGTAGATGGGATTCTTACTCTACAAAAATTCCCCTATAGCAGGAGCTCTTAAAAATAAAGAGTACTTAATGCTGTCTATTATTTATGTCCTTAAAAAGAGGCTCTCACACATCACACTCATTTACACAAAGGATTTCTGACCCACTGCTAGGCTAATGCAGGATGTTTTAATAGTTGTGACATACTTTTATTCACAAAAACATTAAACAAAATATTATTTATAGCAGACAGTCACACATGGCAGATATTGTTATGTTCAGCTAAACCTATGCTACTCAAATGTGCATTAATTTAAAATTTAAATTCTAATTAAGATATTTCAAGTTATTATAGAGCATGTAAACATGCTTTACATCTCTAGGATTCCTGTTGGAATTCATGTTTTTGAGCTGAAAATGCTTTGTCTTATTTGTATTCATTTGATTGGCAATATTTATAATAAAAACGTCTACAAAATATTGGAAAGCTGTCTAAATAAAGTAAACAAACTACATAAGTATCCTTTATTATTTTTATTATTTATGTATGTATCATACATAAATATGTCTTCATTTGCACACCTGTATGCATTCATTAGACAGAGTATCCGCAGACATTTGGTCACTTAGTATGCCTCACGTTGCTTCTTTTGCACTGATGCTTTTTTACCTGAAAGAAAGAAGGAAAGCCAAAATAAAGAATTTTTTTTTCTTCATTTCAGAGCACAGCAGTTCATCTGTGAGACAATCTCAGCTTATCACTCCTGGAAATAATTTTTCCATCAGCAAAAAATATTGGCTCAGCTTCTCCTGTCTTGCATGTGTTTAATTTAGCATATTGCTAACATATAGTATCAACTCAGAGGCTCAGCCATTGCATCAATAATGCGATCATCACAGCATGATAATGTGTTTTTTTTTTCTGAATCTTAGCCAGGCCAAGTATGCTCTGCCTCACTGATGTGTAGTTTGTGCAAATTGCTACATGTATTGTGACAGAATATGGAGCTTGTAATATATGTAATACACAATAAACATTGAAATTTTTGATATGATACAAAATAATGCGGGACAATTAATAAGGGTATGTTTTTGCGATATTGTTCTTGCCTGACATCTTCTTTCACTGCCCAATTTGCCAACCAGTGCTCAAAGACGCTTTAACACAGAAACAGTAGAAATTTCTAGATGTGTTCTTACTCCATCGTGAAACTGATTCTGTTTTTTTAAAATTAGGCAGGAAATGGGTTTTAAAGTTGTCATATCTTAGTTCATTTGATATAAACAGTGATTATTCTGTTTGTCATAACATTGATATTCTGTCTATTTTCTGGTATTTTCTCATTTTTTCTTGCAAGGTAACTTTTCAAGAGCATTCTCCCACAGAATAGACGTCAACATTCACATTCTTGGTCTTGAGAAACGCCCCCATTGTTAGGCATATGCCCTAATATTAAAATAAATAATATTTTTTTGTGTAGTATTGTTTCTGACAGCCTTTCCAAGAAGGTCATATTTGTGTAGGTGTCACTAGACAGTCGAAGAGTGCACCATCATTCCAGACGGCTACATTTTCTTAAAGATCTTTTGCAGTCAAATGGGGTTCTCTCAGAAAGCTTTCTTGAGTTTCCAGACTTCAACTTGACCTCTACTGATCCTGTCAGTTCTTAATTACATTATGTACTGAGGAAATGACTAGTTGAAATAGCCTTGCTATCCCCTTATATCCTTGCCTGTTTTGTCAGCATCACCATTAAAGAAAAATAATTTATTAAATATTTAGACTGATGTGAGCAATATTTATTTAGCTACACATACAGAAGTAGTGTCTTAGTATGTTGTTGGGTATAAAGCAACATGCCAAACATCTCAGAATTTAAGATGGATATGACATATTTCCTGCAGGTTTTCTGGTAGGGGTTGAATGTTGATAGCATTCCACGCATTTTTCCTGTGTTCAGTAGCATCCTGTACATTTTCATTCAGGGAAAGGTCTGGTGATCCGACTGTGCCTTCAAGGCAAGCTCTTGAGATGGCAGCAGTATCCTTTGTCCTCTTAGAGTACCCGAGTACTCTGTTTTGGCCACTGGTTGCAGAACCTCATTAATGTAACATTGGCCTGTCAAAGTGCCTGTAATGAAGACCAAAGCATCTGGTCATCTTGCATCTGGTGATCTGGCATTGACTGAAATTGCATCTCACACCATGACACCAGGTCTTCTGGACAACAAACCGCTGATCTTGTTGCTGACCATAATAATCATTGGTCATCTCCACCAAGACATAAGTGGGACTCGCTGCCATTCTGAGTCACTCCAGCAGTCTGTCATGACACCTTTGTTGTGCATTACAATGAGTTGATTCCTTCTGGGTAAAACATTTTTTTTGATGATGAGGGTATATGGTCTTTTAGTTAATATATATTATTTTTGACTGCATTTCAGTTCAGTCAGTGACTCAAACAAACAAATGAATAAATAGATAGTGAGTAAGTAGATCGATAGACTTTTAGGTTGCTCTAGACTTGATATTATTTGTTGATATATGATGTTTCATTGCTTTCCAAATCATGATAATGTGTTTCATTCTTTTTCTAGCTTTCATATATTAACATTTAATATTTCTCATTGCCTTACTTATCATGATGGTAATGTTTATCTATCTTCTTTCAGACAGAATGAATGATTTCAGTCATTTATCCTGCTTGACGTGTGCTGTGCCCTGCATGTTAAATACCTGAAATACAGCCAATGATGCAAGAAGACATGTGTGATGCCTTAGCTTATGTTCTCCTGTTCCTTCTAGATAAGGGGGAAGAAATTAACACTAATGTGTCTGGTGGTCTATAATGGAGCCAGTGATACAGCAAAATAAAAGTGAAATGCTCTTTTTACATTTGTGGCCTCGTTTTAGTTTGGAAGAAAGGTAATTTCACTCAGACCAGAGCTCTTCAGTTCTCTGGGGAATGGTAATAGCTGGCTCGAGATATTGATGTGCTGTTTCCAAATCTTAGAGTGAGATCAATGACTGTCTTTTGCTTCCTGACCACAGAATATGATATCAGTAGTAGAATGGCCATAGTGGTGGTTGAATGTTGCGAGTGGCGTTCATCTACTGAAAGGATCTTGTCTTTGGCATGCATGTGTATCAAGACTTAACACATAAAAATAGTTATGGATAAGACTTTCTTAATTCATCACTGTCAACTTATTGTATTCACCCATGAGAGAATGTAATTGAGATGGATGGATATGTATGGCATACTGCTCCATGCTGTTTTCCTGGGGATTTTGTGGATGCGTTGTCCTTTTGCAAGCATTCAGTATGTGTGCATTATGTGTGGACTATTTAAAATTGTTGGGACCCAGCTGGGAACCTCTGTGGTCTAAGGGCATTGTCTCAATTTTTGGCTCTTTTTTAATTTCATTCACTTGCATGTAACATAATACTCATATTATATATCAAAATGTTCAGAACTGTCTGTGATGGACTGGCACCCTTGTCCAGGGGATATTCCTTCCTTGCATCCAATGATTCCAGGTAGACTCTGGATCCACTGTTTAGGAAGTGGATTCACAAAGTGGATAAGATAAGGTAAGGTAAGGTAAGATAAGATAAGATAAGATAAGATAAGATAAGATAAGATAAGATAAGACTGACTGACTGACTGTTCCGAACATGTTAGCTCACTGCAATGAGGTCCATGTGACCTTGATCACTGTGAGAAGAGATAATCTGGGTAAGTCCTTGATTTCCTGAGTGTTCATTGTCACAAAACAGTTGGGTGCACAAATCCACCAATTACAGATGATAGGTAGACAAAGGACATACAAGTCCAACAGTTAGCCTTGATACTTCACACAAGGATGCAAACACAATTTTTGGATTTTGCATAGAAAATGTGTCACAATGCATTTTACAATGCAACACAAGTGCAAACTGTATTCTGAAATTTGTCACAATGTGGGTTGCAGTGAGCAATCAATTGTCAGGGCAGGTCAGTTTGATGAGTTGGATGTCTTCTATTGCCCCCATCCCCCAGTAAGGTTCATGCAACCATCCATTCATACTTTGATCTCCCCATCCTCCCAAATATTTTTTAAGAGTATAAATAGATCTGAATATTGTCACTGTCATAAAACAACCATTTAAAATGGTAAAGGAGGAGAAAAGAGCATTGTCTGCATTTGTAGAATTGAATGTCCCTGATAGCAAGAGGATAGAGGATTGTTGTTGGCCCACTCATGGCAAAGCTGGTGGTCCCCTGGCATTTTGCTCAGCATTTTCCAGGCAGCCTGCCAGTGGTTAAACAGAGTGTGAGACAAAATTACACTTTTCATCACTCCACCTACAGTCCAACTTTCTTATTTTCCCTTCATTTCTCATTTTTGTTATCCTTTTCTAATTAGTTTAGCTCTTACAACCTGAGATCTGCACTTTGTAGACATTTATATTAACAAATGAACCTACAGACATAATACACATATCATAAAATTGAATACTAACCCTGTCTAACCATTAACCATGGAATCACTGTGAGATCTATTGTCAGTGAGTATTCCAGCTTGGAAAACAGCTAAAGTACTTTTATTTAAACTGGGAATTAAATCCCAATTAAAATGGCAAAGGCTTCTGGTACATGTTTACTCCTCTGTCCATGTGTACATGTTCAACCTGCATGCAGACTGCAACCAATGAGTGAGAGGGGGTGGGGCTAATTACATTACTCACCCAAATATATGGATACAGAGAAAATGAGAAGGTGCTCTCTTTTTTTTGCTAACACAACATTCAGATTTCAGCATTTAATTCCTGAGAAGGGACACTACTGATACATAGCTAAATAACAAAATTTTAAAAAGGATATTCATGTTGTTTTTGTTTTTTTTTTTTACTTTATTTGGACCACTGTAAAGTGCTTTTGTAAGCTTTATTATAAATATCCTTGTAAATCGAATTATTACAAATCATCGGATTCTTGTATTTACATTTACATTTATTGTATTTAGCAGATGCCCTTATTCAGAGCAGCTTACAAAGTGCTTTGCTTTTCACTCAGATATGCTTAGCTAGTAGACGAGGCTAGAATCCAAAAATTCCTTAAGCATTTTCAGCTCAAAAACTCAAATGAAGGCAAATTTGATTAGCCTAGGATCACCTGAAATAAAAGTACATCAAGCTATGAGCATATCTCACAAATTTAGCATAGGGTTATTATGGTTATTACATTTTTTGTTTGGTTTAAGCAACATTTTCATCTTGTCTGATATAGTCTAATATCTAGTTTATTTTCAAAAATTTAAGTCTTAATTCTCATTATTTTCTCAGAATCTGTCTGAGAAAATTAAAAACTATATAGATCTTGAATGCGTGACAATTATCTGGGTAGCCTCAGGGTGGAAAACCACTGGCAAATGGTAGACCAACCTTATCTAGCCAGCAGACCTATATACACGTCCTATCTGTAATTTTGAGTCATTTTTTTGGGTCCATTCATTATGAAATATTCTTGATGTAAAGAGCAGCTGCTGTTTTCAGATCATCAGAACGACAATGGTTTTCTATAGTGACAGTGACTGTTAGACAAATTTGAGGAAAAAATCTCTAAACACACTTAGGATGCTAATGATTATTAACCACATCAGTCATCAGCAGGCTCCTTTTTTGTTTGATGCCTGATACACTTGAAAGAAAATCAATAGCCGAGTTGCCAACATGATCTGCAGCCCATCAAATTGCACTCTAGTTCTCTACACTTCTCCACAGAACTGTGCCATCACATATAAGTGAAATCGTGACAATCCCACTTCCATACACGTCTGTAATTACTCGGTCACCCGTCACAAGAAATAAATAAATAAGCTAGCAAACAAATCCACTACTGAACAACCGGCTTTTCCTCACAACCCAGCTGGGTGGCTGTAAACATGGGAATGGTTTTTGAGGAACTTGCTCGTTCCCAAACCCCCTCCCTATGAGAGCATGCTGTTCATCAACGTTGAAGTGTTTTTCCTACACCCCCCTCTAACCACCATCTCCACCACCCAACCAGCCACCCTCCCTGAACGCCACTCCCTCAAATCCTCTTATTGCCGCAAATTGTGTGGATTTGTTTTCGCTCTGATGAGAGGGATTAGAAGATAAAGACGGAGGGCCCGCCGCTCGTTGAGCTCTGCCGTGATGAACCGGCCTCAACAGAAACACGTAATGGGATGGTTTGGCCTGAAATGAAATGTACACAGTTAACTCCCAACCTCAAATGTAGTCAGTCAGTCAAGATATGTGTGATGTCTAAAGAAGATAACAGTTGAGCTATTAAGTCATCTCAAAAAGCCTTGCTTTTGATTTTATGTATATCTTTCTAGATGCTCAAGGACATGTTACAATCAGCACTCTTCACATTCACACTCAGCACTCAAACAACACAAACCAGTGAGATGCAGCAGCCATTTGCGCACAGTGTTCTCTCTACCAGAAATAACCCTGCACCAGGAGGAATGGATCGAGCACTAACAGCCTCACCCAGGATAGAGTGGCAATCTGGCCATACAGACACTAAATCACACATACAGTATCAGTCAAAAGTTTGGGCACACCTACTCTCTTCAACCCTTAAAGAAAAATCTTACAATATGATGTGCCAGTCCACTGCCGTGAAAGCCAAATAAAAATGTTTTGTGTATTTAAAAACACACGACCATTAAACAAGACAATGTTTCTGTAGTTGCGGGGATTTTGTCTATTTTTCATTATAAACAAAATATTTTGGTTCATACAATATATTTTAATTGTATTATTACACACCATATTAAGGTTTAAGCAAAAGGGCCTTTATGCAGCCCACACTTGACAGTTGAAATCCTCAAAGTAGAGAACCTAGAAAAAGAAGAAAACCTTCCCTGGACATTAGCTTCCCTAGAGAAACAAAAGCAGGAGAAACCGTTTGAAATACCTTTGATTTCAGAATGAATGAGGTGTCCCAATATTTTTGTCCATATAACACATGTTGTAATTAGATATATGATTTTAGTATCAAGTTATATAATCTATAATACATTCAGTCAAATGTTTGATTGGTACTGTACCCACTCTTTCACTCACTAGGGCGGTCTAGAGGAGCTAGTTCATCTGATCTCCATGTTTTTGGAATGTGGGAGGAAACTAGTCTCTGGTGGAAACCCATGCAGACGTGGGGAGAACATGGAAACTCCACCCAGATGAAAGCTTGAACCCAAGACCCAAGGTGGTGCCAAGGTGCTGCCAATGACACACTTGTTCTTATTAATCAAACCCAGACTCGCATCTAGTTGGAGTATATGTAACCCCAAGTTGTAATCTTACCTGAAGCTGTTGGCATCTTTATAACGGACATTTGTATTTGGAAGTATCTAAGCTCAGAGATATATATGGACTCTAGTCTAGTCTAGCCTAGTTTTGTCTATTTACTCTAGTTAGGGATATTTTATCATTCTGCACCAGATTATCTGCTAAACACCATACATCATGTAAAGGTCCAGAATTCTTGGATGCAAATCTTAGTCAGGAAACCATGGACATCACCAAATACTTTTCGTCTATTGAGATCACCGGGCCCTTACCAGACTTTCACAGCAGATGCCTTCATTTGTTGTATGTTAGTGAGTCTTTCTGTCTCTTTTGCTGTGTTTTCATTCATTATCCATCTCTACAGTGAAGTGCCATCAGTTTTGCAATACACTGAATAAGAGTCTGAGAAGAAAGTATCACCATCGGTAAACAAAATAACCCATTTCTGTTGGCAACCATACATGCCCACGCTATAACAGTTCCTCCACTAGGTTTGACAGATATTGCTTCAGATTCTGAACCATTTCATTCCTTCTCTTTACTCAACCAAGTCTTGGTTTCATCTGTCCAAAGAATCTTGTTTCAGAACTGGAAAACCTTTGTAGAATTTTTTTTTCATTCTAACCTGACCTTTCTCTTCTTACGAGTGCTTTGCATTCTGAACCTCTGTGTTTAGGTTAATGAAGGCATCTTGACTGTAGACATTGTCAATTAGTTGGCTACCTTCTCAAGAGTATTCTTGACTTAATTACATGGTGTGTGAAAAGAATTGTGTGATCATCTACTTTACATGTACTTTTTTCAAGATGGTGCTGCAGACGTTGCAGCCTGTTGCAGTATCTCCTGTTCTCTTGTGAGTTTTTTCTAATGCTACAAACCTGTAATTCCCGCCATCATTATGGGAAACATGAGATCGCTTCTCAACTAGATGGACGAGCTCACGGCTCTAACGCAACATCAGAGGGAGTACCAGGAGTGTAGCATCATGGTGTTAATGGAGTCATGGCTAACGGCACTAATGCTTGTATCAGTGGACGGTTTGCACCTTATTCAGGCAGACAGGACTGCAGAGAGTGGTAATAGAAAAGGAGGCATACTGGCAGTATTTCTGGACACATGACTGTTAAAGAACATAGCTGCTGTAAGAACACTGAACTAAGATAAATGTTATGTTATACTATGTTAGTTGTTAGCTTGCCTCCCGAGGGAAGTATTACATTAACTTCTGTGTTGAGAGCACTGTCCCCACAAAGACCATTCTCTGTTTCTCCAACAAAATGCCATGGATGAATCCTGTGAGAGGATAAGAAGAAAGCCTTCAGGTCAGGTGACAAGGGGGAGCTGAAAACTGTGCAGAAGTCACCCTGTACACTGCTGACTTCATGTACAGCTCATCGACCTGTCATCTCCAGAAGTTCTCTGATGATAGAGAAGATAGAAAGAAATAGAAAGAAAAAAAGAACTGGTGGGATTTCCACATTTGCAGACACACCCCTCCACCAGTGAACATCCAGGGAATGGACACTGAGAGAGTGGACTCTTTCAAGTACCTGGGTGTTCACTTAAACACCAAACTGGGCTGGTCATTAAACCCCCTGCATTTTACAAAAGAGTGCACATGGCTGGAGACAGAAGGATGCTGGAGAATGACTCCCACCCCATGCATGAGATTCTGGCAGCACTGGGCAGCTCCTTCAGTGACAGGCTGCTTTACCCTAACTGTGAAGGTGGTATCGCAGGTCCTTTCGTCCTGCTGGTATTAGACTGTGCAGCCAGCACTGCTCTCAGCAGACCATGGACACACACTTAAAATCCACTCATTGTTAAAGTTTTCCATTACAACATAATATGCAGTACCTCTTCCATCTCCCAATGTGCAATTATCTGTAATTTATCAGTATATAAATATATTTTTGATTTGTTTATTATTTATAATGTTTTAATTATTATACTGTATATACTATACTTTATCTATTCTTGTACTGAGTATCTTGCTATCCCTTTGCTGCTGTAACATTGTAAATTTCCCTACTACGGGACTAATAAAGGATTATCTTGTCTTGTCTTGTCATGGTTAGCCTTAAACACATTTTGGTGTTGCTGAGCTCCCCAGTCCATTCCCTCTTTTTTATGTATTTACCAATTTTTTTTTCCCTTATAATGTCATCCTTCACTTGCAATGGATTGTATCTTGAGAGATCCTAGAAAATGTCAACTTAACCTTTGAAATCTGCTTTTTATGTCCTTAATTCGTAATGGAGTGGTAAAGGAAAAGGCCACACCTGGCTATGAAACTGCTCCTCATTCAGTTATATCTGAAAGTCTACACTTTTAATCCAGATATCGTACAAGCCACTGGTGTATGAACAGTAGTTTGGCATACAAACTACTGTTCCCTTAGCATGGTGTCATATTAATTATTAAATAGCTTTGTGTGATCATGTTTGGAACATTGCTGGCTTTGAACAGTGTACTGTGCTGCCTAGGCGGTGTTACCATGCTTCATGCCTTCTACCTCGGTATCTAATTATCTAATTGGATCATGCTCAGCCTATCTGCAGTGTGCACATTCTAATTTTGCTACATTCATTAAACAGGCACATTAATGTGACTCTGCATCTGCATAGCTTCATCCAGCAAAAGCAGTAACTGCAGTATATTTTGTATGCTAATTCATTGACAAAAGTGATGCAGTGTTTTACCTTACTACCCAATTATCAAATTGCGTAGTGTTATTGCATCATGCATATGACAACTCTACAGCATTTGATTCATATTAGTCTACTGTGCATGGCCATATGTTTTTTTCCTTAGTAGCAACTAGTTATAGCCTTTCTTATTGGCCATTGTATCAGAAACACCTGTCTTGTAGCTTCACTATGTGAAAAAGGTACTATAGCCGGTTGAGGTTGTGTTAGTCATCCTACACCTTCATTAATGGCCAATTTTTGCCCACAAAGCTGCCCTTGATATATTTGGGTAGTGGACTATCAGCCTAAAAACCCCAGGAAGCCCACTGAGACTGATGCACTTGAAGCAGAGCCACAAAACACAAATGAACGATATAAGACATATATAGGATGTGATTTTGATTACACTTATTTTCAGTAATAGCAGGATCTGTTGGTGCTTTTATGTTTTCTTTACAACAATAATTTATACAATGTGTAAATAATAAGCTAATAAGCAATAAAATGCTGCTTTTTAACTAATAATTCACTTATTTGTTCAATATTAAAGTATTTTGAAAGGAACAAGACATGATAATAAATCATACAGCAATTGTAGCAATTGACAGCAATTTTGTCACATTATCTGCCTAAGGATTTGAACACCATTTTTGAGATTTGAGATTCTGTATATTCAGCTCTGTTCATAACTGTTCACTCCAAACATTTAAAAAAGTGAACTCAGGAGTCACAGAGAGGTCAAAAGCAGCAGACATCTTAAATCGCCTTAAAACTTTTGCAGGTGATGGACAGCTTTAGAGTCATTCAGATGTGTGTGTATATATATATATATATATATATATATATAATAATTTATATATATATATAAATATGCTGTGCTTTACAAATGCTGGAGAAAAGGCCAACAGTGTTTTAGAAAAGGCCAACATTGCATTTTCTCTGCCATTTTACAGTAAGTTCATCACAAAAAAGAATGGATTGTAGAAGAGAGTCTTGGAAGTGAGTTCACAGGGGCTTTAAGTATGTTTTTTTTTATCAGTGTTTCTGAAATACATTTACAGTGGCATTCAAAAGTCACTAATCGCTGTTCATTTAGAATCAATGTTTCAAAAATTAGTCTGGTTGCAGATAAATGTAAACAAGGATTGTCATACAGTGTCCCTGTTCAACTTAACATGTTCCAAATAGTTAGTGGAACACTAGGAAGCTGGAAATTAAAAAATAGCAAAGGTTAGTTGTGTCTGGAATTAACCTTAGGAGGCATGAATAGCTAATTGAGTTATTTAAATCATTCTTTTTCTATGTGCAATATTCTGGTTTTTGTTTCTGGAGAATTGCTCAGTCATTCATTCATTTCATTTTTATATATTTATGTTATTAATGAAAGCACTGGGGCATTGGACAGTGTTTTCACAGAGCAGTGGATTGTGGTTCATGTTTTTTTAACCAGTCCAGTAGATGTTAAACACAATATATAAAATAATATTTATCATTCAGCCTTAAAATTTCATTTGAATGAATTAATAAAACTTGTTCCTTTCATTGGCCATTAATACAATATCACTTTTAGGAGAACACGTGAGTGGACACATGTATAACTCCTCAGTAGTTACATAAAAATGCCACATACACACACATACACACATAGTTTTATAAGCCTGAAAGGAGAATAAAATAGTTTGGGGCATAAAACACTCATTCAAGATAAGCTTCAAGAGGTGACCTCACTTACAGCCTAATGTGTCTTATTCCATGACGCTGTATAGAGATAATCAATATTATTCATTTCACCTGTCACCTGGTTAATTTTATGGTTGATTGGTGTATAATGGACCTAGAAGGGTTAAGAATGAAACTCCTTCCAGAAGCCCAGGACTCACAGTCCACACAGGACTCACTGGTTGCATTACATTTCATTTCAGCACTGAGAGACTTCTATTGAGATCAGAAAACACCTATGAGAGGAAGAGAAGAGTAGCGACAATAAACCCAACATTAAGTGGAAGTATGTGCTGTGGGATCTGCATCCTCAAGGCTTTGCTGAGAATGAATTTCATGAATCGGGTGAAATGAATATATTCCCATATTGATTGTAAGAATTGCGTTTGACCCAATAACTGACAGAAAACCAATTTCATGGGTCTATAAGCATTACGGTGACTTCTTGCAGTGGAGCCATGGTGTCTTGATTGCATCATTTAGTTAATTAACACCCAGTGCTGCAACTGCCATTGCTAGTTTGCCAATTTTCTGTTCTCTGCAATTTGCTAAAATGGATCTCCTTGTTATAAACAATGTGCCTTGGTGCCAGTGTTTCATTAGGAGATAAGAGAGATGGAGTATCATGTTCACCTTTCAAGGAGAAGAATGTGTGTTGTGTACAAGAGGTGAAGTCATCCGATTTTGTGGTTAATGCTTTTTTGGCATTACGCTGTGTTTGTTTTTAGTCATTAAGGATGGGAGACACAGTTAATGCTATCATCCACTGATACTAATTTACCTTTTACCCATAGGTCATTGAAACAACAAGAGAAGTCTGACTAAATGTGTGATTTCAAAACATCTAGTAAACACAAGGTTTGCTTTTATAAGTAGAGATGTGTGATTGCAGTTAAAATTTGTAGATGTTATTGTCTTGCAGAAATAATAGACATGATTTACCATATTTTGGTGTAGAGTTGTATAAACTTGAAAGCTGTAGTTGCAGTTATTTATAAATAGCTCCTCTTTATCAGATCTGCACTGAGCTCCTTGAAGTTTCCCATCTTTCAATCCATTAGTTAATCCATTAATTGCTGTCAAACAAACCCTTTGTATGTGGGCTCAGAGAAGCTACCAGCTGTAGTCAATCATGATCACTAACATGAAGTTAAGAGACCTTGGTCAGGGCAAGCTGAAAGGCATTTTGGAATATTCAGTAACAGTGAATTAATCATCTAAACATGTCATTTTATTTGTTTTGATTTCCAAAATCCCCAAAATGTCTAACATTACATTCTACTAAAGCAGTGTTTCCCAACCCTGTTCCTGGAGGCACACCTGCCCTACACATTGTAGCTTTAACACACCCCTTGCAACTCTGAAGGGCTTGTTAATGAGCTGATTAGTTGAATCGGGTGTGTGGGGAGCAGGGTACGCTCTAAAACATGCAGAGCAGGTGTGCCTCCAGGAACAGGGTTGGGAAACACTGGACTAAAGATATGTGTTGTACACTCACTCTATCAGTGAACAACAGAAAGCCAATGAGCCATGAGATTCATATTCATGAGTGTCTCTGTACACACTAGCTTTTCAAATTTCTAAATCACAGTTTTCAATCATATCAAACCAGTATGGTGGGAAAAAAATATTAATTGCATTCTAACATATAAACCATATGCACTGTTACAAAGAAGAAATAATCTGTATAAGAATATAAATTGTTCAACTATACCCAATCTGTGCAAACTGCACTCATGCATATTCTGACATATAACTTAATGACCTGTCATTTACACAAGCAGCCAAGTATAATGGCCAAAACAGACATAAATACAGCTGTTTCTGAATCATAGGCTTTCACTTAAATAGAGCCCTAAATGTGAAGGGACTGCTTAGTTACCAAGTAGTGGAAGAACATGGGCCATTTGACTGCACAGGGATCCTGTGTGTGTGTGTGTGTGTGTGTGTGTGTGTGTGTGTGTGTGTGTGTGTGTGTTTGTGTGTGTGTGTGTGTGTGAGGGTAACGTTATAACTAAACGACCTATTACACTAAAATATGTGAAGACTAACAATTTGCTTCTCTACTTGTGCTTCCAGCCACAAGAACAAATCATCAGGCTGGCCTCCACCCACGGGCAGCTGGGCTGGGCTGCAGGGAGCACCCTACGGATGGGAAATGGCCTCCGCACGGGAAGCTAGAGACTGCTTCAGCAAGTAAGAACTAAGGGGTGATAATAAATGCATGAAATTAAACATTTTAATTTCTGCATTTCTGAAAATCTCTCTACACACAAACAGAAGAAAAATTCAAACACTTGCATGATCAAATCTGATGTTTGCTCCATAATGATCTCATGTATTGAGCAACGCTGTTCACTAGAAATCCTGAGTGCATTGTGAGAGTATTGCCCTCAAAATCATGCGAATTTTATGTAATGATTTGGACACACAAAGGAAAAGTACCATAGATAGGAGCATCATTTCACAGCAATTTATTAGGAAGAAAAAAAACAGGGTTTTGAGCTTTTTCAAAATATGATCTCAGCATTGGTTTGTCTCAGTGTAATGAAACCCCAAGAAGCCCAGTCTTTAGACATCAAGTTAAATTTCCAGATGCACGTATATGGGTCCTTTGGTTGAATAGACAAGCCATTTATTACATTGTTTCCTTAACTGACAACTTTTCAAAACTCTATATTATAAACATTAATTTGATTAGTTTAATCATTTTTGTTCACATCATCTTTGGGCTCTGAGGTCATCTGTGCATCCTATGTTGCAAAGTGTGATTTTATTATTTAGCAATCATATATTATGAATACTAAAAGTATAAGCGAGCAATGCAGGGAAAGTGCTGGAGTGAACTGCTTGCAGTTGGCTCAAGCATGAGTTCTAGTTTTGCAAAGAGGTCAGCATGTTTCTTTGAGGACATGATAAACAGCTACAGGCGAAACGTCTTCGTGCATTAAGCCAAAGAAATGTCTCATTTAATTAAGCAAAAGTGAAGCCAAAGTCTTATCCCAAAAACAACTGGCCAGAAATACAAAGCTTTACAGAAGATAAGATGAATAGCTTGTGCGTTGGCTGATATTGTTTGGCTGGAAAAGGTTTATAATTTAATTAATAACATATTTTAACACATTTAATAATACAGATGATGGAAAGTGATCATGTGCTGTCATCAGATATGTCTTTTGAGTGGAAAATCTCATTTGTGCCTACCCGGGAGATGGATGGCCCAACTAGCACTTTGTTACTGTATATGTGCATTGTAGTAATTGGCATATAGTACATTTCATTTTATGCCACATTTCACACATTTGCTAGCTGGCATATCTTTTAATAAGAACAATGGGGTTGACCCATATGCATTAATAGCATTTCATGGTTGATGTCCTGCTGGATATGAATAGACTCACTGGAAATGCTTGCCAGTTATCATGCAGATCACATCACAGTCTCCTAACTATTGGCTGTATGCCTGAACACATATGCTACACTGCTACAAGTCTCACAGCACTTGTGAAAGTGCTTCTACTTTGCATTCTCTTCCAACTGACAGCGTCTTCTGTAGGTAATGGCATCCCTTGTAAACAGAGGTGGGCAAAATGGGGTGTAAGTTTTTTTTCTGGCTTATCAAAATATTCATTCAAATTAATGAATGAATTTATCTTGTGTAGAACTATGAGGTGACATACAGTTCAAATTCCCTTTGTCATAATTCACTGTGAAAAAGAACAGAGAAGACTTGATTTGTTATAAACAAAAACAGTTCAGTAAAAGAAATGATTTTTTTTAATCTTTTGGTAATATACTTAATAAGATCTATGTCACACTTGATTAAATATGAATGGCAGAATTTTATTTAATGCTTTATCTTAATTTTTTCTGTGAAGAAATATTCAAGAATCCATCCTATTATTAACTCTTAGAACCCAAGATCCACATTTTGTGAGCAGTTACATGCCATTTTCTAGGCTTCATATCTCAGGATCAGAGTAACCTACACACATGATGCACATATCATTTCATTTTCCAACTGAAACAAATCCCAGTTTAACTGCCTAAGGAACCTTCCAGCATGTGTTTCCTGCTATGTCCATGTGTACAAGTTCAACATCCTTCTAATCAGCAAGAGCAAAATGAGAAGACTGTTTGCTTGCAATGTTCAAATTTCAGAATTAAAGTGGGGTGAGGGAGAACAATGATACATACATAAATAATAAAAATAATAAAGCACATTCAGATTTTTTTATTTTTTTATTTTATTTATGTATTAGCTCAAAAACACTGTGGATTATGAATTTCAAACAATATTTCTGAGATAGTGAGTGTTTTTACTCCTTATGAGCGAAAATTAAAAACAAAAAACATAAAACACAAGCACAAGTAAATGCTTTATGACAATGCAAACAATTTCAGTATCCTAGGTCTTTCTGAAAATAAGAATATCTGGTATGTATGATTGTCCCCTATAAATCCTTTTCATAGTTTCTGGCTAATAAAAGTACATCAAACTATGAAAACATCCTGAAAATTGGCCTAGGGGTCTTAAGTCAAGTCAAGTTTAAGTCAATAAGACATTAATAAATTCAAGCATATATTAAAATATTCTACTTTCACTCAGTTATGTCAAAGGTTTTTGGAAAGTTAATCTGTTTTCATAGTTTTGCCTCTGTATCCTCTTCAGTGGATTTCAAATCAAGCAGTGAAGATGACTGAAGTAGATTTTTAGCAGTTTAACAGTTTAACATAATATTTCATTAAGAATTTAGTTAGTTATACCACAGTTATTCCAAAACTGCAGTATGACTGGCTGTGAGAAGTTCTAGTTTTGTTGGTATTGCCTGAAAATGGCACTCTGACTGAAGTAACAATGGCAGCATTGAGAAGACAAAAACACAGAGAGATGTTATGCTGTTATTCGTACAACGTGCTGCACAAAAGTACACAAAACATACTCACTTATGCAAGGTGCTGCTGGGTAAGTAGGTTGGGAACATTGGGCCTAATTCATGAAACTTTCATAAAAACATGAGCAAAGTATGAGTAAACTATGAGTAAAATTGACCTTTCTGAAAACTTTACACCAGATTCGTGATCACTCCACAAACATCAGATTATTCATAGAGGATGTGTTTTATCAAATATTTTTGCAATATATATATATATATATATATATATATATATATATATATATATATATATGTGTGTGTGTGTGTGTGTGTGTATATATATATATATATATATATATATATATATATATTTAACATTTCATAAAAATGTTTTAGTTCTGGGTATAAAAAGTAACCAAAGATGTACTCAACCCATTAATCTTAATATTTTGTTAATTTTTATTAATTCATATTTAACATTATTCCACTTTACTGATTGCTTCTATTAGCATATTTTATTTTATTAAAATATTTTTTATTGTGAAAATTCCATTTGTTTTTTAGATTTATTTTATTTATCATCTTTAGTCTGCAATTTAAGCTCCCCTATTTCCTATTTATTTCTGTCACACTCCGCAAATTATTCTGAAAATGCTTCCTTGTGGTTGCATTTAAAAATAAAAAATTGAACAAATAACAAATATATGTTTTACTTAAACAGAAAACATTAAAATACCTAAAGCAGATTTCAACTCTATACTGTCATGTACTCTAAACTCTGATAACACCGAAATTCCATTCTTATTCATTTTTATTTATTTTTAGCTTGTTTTAATGATGATACTGTCTGAATAATATGATAATGATAATAATGTGATAATATGATATATCGGAACTGGCGTACCGAACTTTGGTGCTGAAGATCTGAAGATATATATATATATATATATATATATATATATATATATATATATATATATATATATATATATATATATAATTATATACAAATACTTTTCCGTATATATGGTCCTTTCAGTTGTTGTTTGTCAGTTTTTGTGGGGGTTAATGTCAGTGTGTGCCTCTGATCTGTATCCTAGTGTTTTGTTTTGTTACTGAAGATTCTAAACCCTGCGAGTACATCCGCCTGTTCATCTGTTTGCCAGCGAAATCCTGACAATTTACATGTATTACATGTACAAACTGTGAGTACACTGAGGTCATAACTGTGTTCAGTGTACTCCAGTCCATTCCATTGATATTATCCATAATAAATGAATACAGAGAATACCTGTGATAAATGCAATGACTGCTTATTGTGAATATCACAAAGCTTTCTGAGAGGGCTTGTTCTACGCTAATCCTGTACAATCCTGTCTAAATGTATTGCATTTACATTTATGACATTTGGTGAGTTTCAGTGTAATCATATGAAAGAGTTCCAGGATCCCAGAGTAGGGGGAACATATTAAAACAAATTAGAATGTGGAATATATGCTTAATGTGCATTGTCATATTTCCTGTCGCTATACACAAGACGCACTATGCTGCCTTTATTGTTGAGTGCACTGTTTATGCACATTCTGAAAATAATTTAGATTTATAAAGGGTGTCAGAGCTTCAGAAGATAACAGAAACAGTAAATACACATATGTAGTGTGCAGGACACTGAATGATCGTGTCAATAAAACCACCTTTTACATTTATAGTTCATTTTTTAGCACCACTGGAGCACTTTGTACTTCTGTAATTACAGACTTTAGTCCACGTGTTTCTCTGCATACTTTATAAACCTACTTTCACCCTGTTCTTCAATGATCAGAACCCTTTAGAGGTGAGCAGTGATCCCCGTTTGACTGGTGGATCATTCTCCACATTGCAGTGACACTGATGTGGTGGTGGTGTGTTAGTGTATGTTGGGTTGGTATGAGTGGATCAGATACAGCAGTGCTGCTGGACCCTTCAATGTTGTTGCTGTACTGAGAATTGTGAGTCCAATCAGAAATATCCAGCCAACAGCATCCTGTGGGAAGCATGCTGTGACCTCTGATGAAGACATAAGAGACACCAAACATCTTTGGCTTTACATCAACATGGTGGACTAATAGAGTGGATAGTGAGTGGACACAGTATTTAAAAACTGCTGTGTCTGATCCACTCATACCAGTGCAGCACATACCAACACACCACCATGTCAAAGTGACTGCAGTGCTGAGAATGACCCACCACCTTCACAATCCCTTTTAAGAATAAAGTAAAAGGAAGCTAACAAAGTAAGAAGAGAAACGGATGAACTACAGTCTGTAATTATTGAACTACAAAGTGCTCCAATGTGGTAGGTGGAGCTGCTAAAATGGCCAGGGAGTTTAGAAACAATGAGGTGGTTTTAACAAAATAGCTTTTTATTTCTCTGTTCACTCACTTAATGACTCCAAATAGTAGTTTGTGACAAAAATTAAATAAAATGGTTGGGCTTTCACTGTGATTTGAGGATCACTGGTCTCTGTTGCAGCAGCCGGAGTCTGAGAGAGCAAAATTGGCCTTGCTCTTTCTGGGTGGGTAAATGGTGCTCTCTCCTCACATCACACCTGAGGGGAATGAGACAAATGGTTAAAAAATGGTACAAAATAGTTACATTTTTGACTGTGGACTTTAGGATTCAATGGAGTCAAATAAATACATGTGACTATTCTGGAAACAATTTTATTAAAGATGATTTGATTAAAAGGCACAAGCTACATACTTGCTTTGGCATTCAAAGGCTAGTCCTGCTCCTATCCAGGCTGAATACTGCACCCTGATTTTTTTATTTGCCTTCTGGCTGTTTGGCTGCTGGAATGCTCCTACCTGCTTGGTGTGCCCAAGTGTATCTAATTTTCTAGGATATGTAGATATTCTGTACACCCTCATTGTCCCTATCAGCACCTCTTTCTCTGTTGCTCTCCCCTTCCCTTTCTCTTTCCCTCTCTTCCTCTCTCTTATGCAAATTACTCATACCTTTTGCCTTCGATTGAACCTCACTCTTCAAACTTTATGCAAATTCCCAATGCAGCAACCGATCAGTAAGAATGCCATTCTCTCAGCATGAATTCTTCTGGAATACTGATTAACCCCTTCATCTCTCCTGCCCTACTCCTCCGGCTTCATCTCTCATTTCACTGTTATTATCCGGACAACCAGCCGATATTATAGACTAGGCTGACGAGTAACAATCACTCACACTCTATCCAACTCTGCAATGCAATTCATTGCTAATGTTCAGTGTCTCTGCCCTACATTTCATTTAGGAACTGGTAGCTTGTCTGCAGTCTGGAGGCTGTCGTGCTAGCTTGTTAAATTGGATGAAGAGATGACATGGTTGTTAAAGATCACTATTTACAACAGGATTGTCAGCCTGCAGATTTGAATGGAGATTTGGCCAGTCCTGTAAACACAATAAATTGCTCTGCTAACCTAAGTGTTGATGACGTCTTGTGATACACGAATAGGCAGTACAGGCTTTGCATGCCTTTTAAACAAAGAATTTAACATCACTGTTGTACCCAAAGCTTCTATGTACAGCTTTTCTTTTATTTGTAATCTTTTTCCACCACTTGAAAATGTTCGCTGCTTTTTATATTGTGTGAACATCGTCATAGCAAATGGAAGAATAAAAACAATGGATATGGTTTCAGGTATAACAGGTATAATTCTTTGCATCTTGCACATGTAGGTGCAAACATTAAAAACACTTCATACTGGACTCAACAGCAGTCTAAAGGGTATCACTAGTCCCATGTTACCGGGGCAAGTGCACCAGTAATGGTGGTAAAAAAATGGTCATATTTATTGTAAATTCTGAACAGAACTATAGGACATACCACACAAATTCCACACAAGCACCACATTTCCCATAAGGCCCTGGGGTCTTTCCAAATGCTTAAGCAGCTGACACCTTCAGTTGGAACATTTCATGAATGATATCATAAAAGTCACCTAATAGACAATTGACACAGGTAATGATATTGGTTATAGCTATATGTTTGGTTATAGCCATTTATAACCATAACCATATAAGTACTACTTCTACTACTACTACTACTACTACTACTACTACTAATACTACTACTACTATAGGTCATAGCAATATGTTTGATTATAGCCACTTATAACCATAACCATATAACTAGTATTACTATTAATATTACTTATAGTACTACTACTACTACTATGACTTCTACTACTATTACTACTATAGGTTATAGCCACTTATAATCATAACCATATAACTAGTATTACTATTACTTTTACTACTACTACTACTACTACTATAAATACTAGTACAACCACCACCAGAACTACTGCCACAACTACTATTATAGAAGTAACTAGTATTATAGAAGTACTACTATTACTTCTACTACTCCATCCACTACTACTACTACTACTACTACTACTCCTATTACCACAACTACTACTACTATTATTACTACTAAAATTATTACTACATTTGACCTCGGACTCAAAGATCAGGCTGACATTGTTTACTTAATTAAAGGTGTCAGAAATCCCAGATTCTCCCTCAGATGTCCCTTGGGGAGGAATGTTTAATATCCAAGACACTCACCATTTCCAGAATTCCTGATTACCAAATGTTCAATGAAAGGCACGGCTATAAATCATCTGCATATTTACATTTGAATGGTAAAGCAAAATGCCTGCAATCACTCTTGACTTAAAGAGTGAACCTCTGCATAAGTATGGGGTGTTTTGAAAAGGTGTGACCTTGGCTGAAGAGAGAGAGCTTTAGTGGAGCAGTGTGAGTCAGTGGTGGAGTTTGCCTCAGTGGAGTTGAGTGTGCTCTTTCTGCTCACTGGGTCGTGGCAGAGCCAGCGACTCTAAAAATATTTCCATCAACACTGAAACAAACACACTTTCTCTCTCTCTCTCTCTCTCTCTCTCTCACTCTCTCTCTCTCTCTCTCTCTCTCACTCTCATTCCCCCTCTGTCCTCTGCTTACACCCATGAATTGATTTGTTACCCAATAGCCATTACCACAATCTGTCCTTGTTGCATGCTGGAGTCAAATAGACTCTGCCGCTCACAAACAGTGCGAGAGAAATGCTAATGCTATGCATCCTCTATATGAAAGATGCCGCAGCCAGCCACATTTTCCTTCCTTGAGGATGTGGTGTAGAAAATGCAGCGTAACAAAGATGTTCACATGCCTCACCCAGTAGAACAACACATAAAACTAGAATAATATTATTTTACACAAGATCTTTTGTAGGTTTACCTTTAGAACCCTAGCATAATTTTATTGTCTTCACAGTTACATTCCCATAATTAAATTCACCAAACAAATTGAAAAAGTATTAAAAGACATTAAAAGACAAAATCACACATGGCAATTATTTGTCTTCATTTGAGGCACTAGTCCAAATAAAAGGATTATGTTTGTTATTATCCCTTCCTAGGACTTTTATTCTGAAATTTCTAAACACTGTGTGATCAAAGAAAGAGAGCAAAAAGCCCATCCCTTCCAGTTTTCCTCTAAAACCCAATACCTAGGTCAGTGATGTCATTAGCCCCACCACTTAGTCAGAGTCTGCATGCAGGACAAGCATGTACACATGGGCCAGTATTCTAAGCTTCAGGCGAGATATATCAGCTGAAATTGTTTCCACTTGTTTCAACTGAAGTACACTCAATCCCAGTTTAAATGCCAAAGGAGTCTTCCCTTCCAGTGCATGTTTACTGCTGTGTCCACGTGTACATGCTCAACCTGCATGCAGACCCCAACTGATCAGCAAGAGGGGATGGCCCTGATGATGTCACTGATCAATATATTGGGTTATCAATGAAAATGAGGAGGGAGGGGTTGTTCTCATTTTTGGAACAGTGTTCAAATTTCAGGAAATAAAATTTCAGGTTGCTATGTTTTTTATTTTGTTTGGTCTACTGTGAAATATTTTGAGTCAATTACAAATTACAAGTTTTTAGTCCTTAGAAGCACATTGTTTAATTAAAAATGATTGAATTCATGCAAACATAAAAATTGTCTTTCTACATCTAAATGAAGATAATTCTGCTAATAAATAACAATATTTGGCATGTGTGACTGTATCCTTTAAGTACTTTTTAAAATGTTTTTGTGAATAAAATACTTCAAACTACGAAAACATCCCATAAGTTTATTCTAGAATTCTAAAGGTTAAGCTATTTATATATGGTATTATTTTATTAATGGTATTATTTATGTATGAGGTTCAAGGTACACCACTGTTCTAGTATTTATAACCACCACAAGTAAACATTCCAAAATATTGTTTTATATTCTGACATAATACAAATTACCTTTAATTTATTAGTTACTGCATGTAATACTGACATGTCAAATACATTTACAACAGGACATCCTAATAGTCAGTCAGTTACAACGAAAACGCCCATGTTTGCTTATGTGGCATCTACTGCCATCTTCATTTTAAGAATGTTTATACGCACTTGAGTGTTATAAATCAAATACTGCTCATTCAATAGTGACATAGAGTGTTTGTGTACATCGTGGAAATCTGAAAATCTGTGATTGCAGTGCATGTGTGTGTGTGTGTGTGTGTGTGTGATCGTCTTTGTCACATGTGCATTTCAGTGGTAGCATGTCTTATACTATTGCGAAGCTTTTCTGCATTGTGTGTTACATAACATTTTCTCCTTATTACGGAGAACTCTTGGCATGACATAATAGGCACATGCTTTTGAATTATGTAGACTCATACAGAAGTCTGGATTTTAATTTAGCTCCTTTTTGAAAGCAGTGTGACCCTGGCCTACGTAATCTTTTCCTGGTTTATGTCTCAGGATGATCAATAAGGTACTACAGGGCTGAGTCAATATGAATCTTGTCTAATAAAAAAGGAGCATAAGAAATGGTTTTAAAAAATGTATTTTATATATATATATAGAGCTGGGTCAGTGACAATATCTGGGTCAGTGACATCATTAGACACTTACTGATCAATCAGTCTGTATGCAGGTGGTGCAGGTGTATGTACATGTGGACAGGGCACTAGAAGGCATTTTAGCTGTTTTAGGCTGGATTATTTGCTAATATTTCTTAAGACAATGATGAGACAATCATGGATTAGGTAGCGTATGATGTGTATCATGTCTGTAGGCTACTCTGAGATATGAAGCCTAAAATACCGGCATGTAACTACCCGTAAAATGTTGTAAGAGTTAAATTGAATAGTACAGCATGTGTGTGTAATATAAACATATTTACATTGCATACACTATATAAACACATTTAATGATTCATTTTCCATTTGCATGCTTATTACACTAATTAAACCCAGCAGAAATGGTTTCATGATTACAAATATTTTTCCTGTGTTTTAAATTTGTCAATTTGACCTACAGCATTACAGCGTGGTTAAGTGAACCCATTTTGTTTGTTTGTTTTAATGTAATTTGACTTCCATTTCATGTTTTGCCTCATTTTGATCAACCCTTGCTGCAGTCATTAATAACGCAGGCTTGGCACTCACTCCATGTTGGCCAATGAAGAATGACCGTAATGTTACATCATTCTGATGGGATGCGCTGCCATGACAGCAAGTGACCTCTGGAGGCCAGTCCGGTAAATTGTTCTCTGGTTCAGGGAAGTAAACACAATTTGTTTTATCCCAGATGTGCATCTGGAGGCAGCTGATGCTCTGACAGACAACAGGACAATATCTAACAGATGACAGTGAGGACTGGTGATAGGACGAGGGGCTGTTGTTCAGTACAGCGTTCAAAAATGATGCACTGAAAAAAAAAGCACTGGAATACCACTGGAGTACTGAGGGTCCATAAAAAGGACATAAACTGTATGTCAGCAGTAAAAACCATTTAGGAACTGCCCTTCTTAGAAGAATGTGTGAAACAAGAATTATGTAGAGCAGTGTTTCCCATCCCTGTTCCTGGAGGCACACCTGTCCTACACATTTAAGCTTTAACACACCTCATGCAACCCTGAAAGGCTTGTTATTAAGCTGTGTGGGGAGCACGGTAAGCTCTAAAATATGCAGAGCAGTTGTGCCTCCAGGAAAAGGAATAAACACGATATGACACTCAATATAAAGATGCCAGAAAAGGGTCTAAGAAACCATGTTGGATGTCTTAATGAACCTTTCTGTGGATGTTCCTTTAGAGAACCTTGTTTCCAAATGAAATGTGAGTGTGAAAGACCTGTTTAAAGAAAATGAACACACTTCTTGAAATCAACCGGTGAACCACTGTTATTTGAATTGAACACCATAACTGCACCCCTACCTTCAGTGCTCCTTCACAAGCTCCAATCCCCAAATTCATGCATGCATGTTGCCAAGGTAATAACACTGTCTTCCAGACCAAAAGAAAGTTTCTGATGGTCCAAACTTTTCATCTCCTACTTTTTCTCTGCTATTTCTACGTGAGTGTAAAATGTGTTTTCTTCCATGCGCCTGTGCCCCTCCTTTTTCACCTGTGCACAAGCAGGGACGCCTGCTGGAATAGGGGTGCTTCTGTTTCACTGCATTTTCTGTGCCAAGGCTGAGTATAAACATCAGCTTTTTCCAGTGGAAACATTTACTGAATTTTACAAAAAAATGTAATGATTTAAATTGTGCAAATTCCCTTTAAGGTTCTAGGGTGAATCTTGAACTTTTATATAAATCAAATCTCTTTTTCAGCCTTTTTATTATTTTTTTTATCCTCTTAACTTTATTTGTTTTAGATCCTAATTTTTACTCTTCAATTTAGGGTCCAAGCACTGAAGGTGCAGGAACCCTATTGTTTTTGTTCTGCTTTTTCATCTTTTTATATAACTCTAAATTAGAAATACTTTTTCAGATTGTGCCGAACCTTCACAGGCATATACCCTAGATGGGTCCTAGACAACTCTGAACGTTTAGTCATACTGCATCGCTAGATAGCGTTATAACTTGCTGTCACCACAATCTGGCTGATTGACATGAAAATTAGCATGGTGCTACTATACGATGTACTGAATCAGTATCTATGAGTCTAATGTCATATTCAAAAAAATATGATGGCCATCAGCCACTTAGATTTCAACAACTACTTAAATACCTTAGAATAGGCTGATCACCACCAAACTTCATACATACCTCCCAGTAGGGTCTCTCTAGTACCAACTGAAGTATGACAGGTATTGACCACTGGGAGGCACTGCTTACATTTTCAACCACTAAAATGGTTTAAAATCTCTCATACCATTTAGTTGATACATTTGTAGCTGGCTTCAGCTAATGCATCCTAATGAGCCAGACCATTTTGCAAATGTACGCCATTTAAAATGTTCACTTTTCAACTAATTTGCATTGTATGAATGACACATTTTGTACTAGTCCAGCAATAAATATCCAAATGTCTCAAGTCTGATATTCTAACAACATTTGTAAAACATATGTAAATAAATTATTATCCAAAAAAATGGAACTTTCAGAATTATATTATTAGTCCCAGAGGGACATTGTCCAGTGACAGACTTTGTAGATCAAATTTTGACCAATTTGATCTACAAAATCTCAATCAGAGCACCCAATATTTTTTTGGCTAATACATTGTTCAACTGGAACCAAATTTAAGGCCTCTTTACAAAGTATGACTAAGACAACAAGCAGAATTTGGTGTTAATATACCAATGGGGGCAGCTGATATTACAAAAAAAATCACATCTAATGCAGGAGAACTCTAATCCAAAATCACAGGTTTGAATCCAAGGGTTCTTGAGTCCACACTGGGGGAAGAAATTATCATTAAACTAAAAAATAGTCAACCTAAAGTAAACCTAACTATAACCCTAAAGCTACCCTTAAACTTACCCACAGGACAGAGAGTGAAATTCTTCTGCATGAATTTCTGTCTCTTAATTCCTTCTTATTTCTTTTGTAATGGAAAATCAGCAAGCTTGGGCAAAACAGCTCCACCAGTAGACAGAAACTCATTGAGACTCATAGTGTATGTACAAAATAGTGTGTGAAAATGATGCACATTATATATATAATGTGTTTGGAAATCTTTTTGATATTTTCTCAGAACCGAATGTTGACAGCTCTAGAGTGGCTGGCACAACTGTCTAACTGCCTGTTCAAATCTTAGCATCACTGACCCTAATGACCTTAGTTCTTACTGGTGGGAATTAGCAGTGAAGACTTTGAAGAAGATGACCCGTTAAAAATGTAAGCAATTTATTTAAGTTGATCTGACTTAGAAAGTGTTCTACAGGAAAGTTCAGATCAGATAATTTTAGGAAGGTTATTTAGGGTTTCTGGCACCTTTGTGGGCGAGTTAGTGAGCAATCTATAAGCAGACCAATGGTCCGTTCAGAAAGACAGAGAGAAAGGAAAGAGATTGTTCCCTGCAGCAGGTGGGCCACATTGCTGTGGAAAATGATTCTTTTCACCAGCAGCCTGAGCTCACATGCTTCCCAAGCGGCACAATCTGCCACTGTTATTTCCCAAATCTCCCATATATCCCACCCACAGCACTTCATTTCAGCAAGTTAACGTTTCTATTTTATGCTACCATTTGGGCCTTGCATACATTTCTATAATACCATATTTATGATTAATGCATGAAAAAAAAATCTCTCATAATCGCTCTCCTCCCAAATCTCTACACAGGGATTTGCGCTTATTTAATCTTTTGGTTTAATCTGATTGAGTCAATAATGGAGTTATTATGCAGCTAATATCCTCTTTGAACTAAATCTGCTTTGTGCCCTTTTGAACTGAATAGATTTTTCATGTTTGATTGGGTGATATTTAGACATGGCACAATATCACTTTTTCTCTTCCAGTACCAAAACTGATCCAGTTGATTTAAGCTTGAGGTTTAACTGCTTCTAATTAAAGCACTAAACACCATAATAAGTACCAACTTTTACCAACCACCACTACCCCTACACCCCTCCCATTGCCAAGCAAACAAAGTAAGCCAGCTCAGACAGTCCCTCTCCAATACGGTGTGGTTTTTGTTGGAGTAACTGTCTCTACTGTTCAGGGAAGGCTTTCTAAAAGATTTTTTGAGCATTGCTGTCAGGATTTTATTGCATTAAGATACAAAAGCATAGTGAGATCAGGTTGTTTGATGATCCCCAACTCTACAACCCTTCCTAGAAGTCCTGAATGGAGCTCCATCATTCCAGAGAACACAGTTCCACTGCTCCACAGCTTTATGTTGGGGGCTTTATACCCCTATAACCCATGCCTGGCATTAGTTTGGAACTAGTCAAACAAAAAACTTGCAGGCTCGACCTAATGTTTGGAGTCTTGGTTATATTATTTTTTTCATTAATATCTTAAATAATACACTGTATATTTTAATATTATAACATATATTAATATATGAGTTTGTGACGTTATCTGCCTCAAGAATTGAACAGCTCTTTTGAAACACAAGAGCTACATTCTGCATATTTATCATCACTTCATGATGTTCCACAGCTTTCTTAGTCATTATAGAATCATCTACAGCTCTGTTCACCATCATTCTCTCTCTCGCTCTCTCTCTCTCTCTCTCTCTCTCTCTCTCTCTCTCTCTCTCTCTCTCTCTGTTTCTCTTGCCCTCTTTCTCTTTCTGCAGTCATGTGTCTCAGAGCAGTTCTCTGGAGGAGGTCCGCCTGGACGGTGGTCAGCTGCTTCCCCCAACTCCTCGAAGGGTGGAGATGAGAAGGGATCCAGTTCTGGGCTTTGGCTTTGTGGCAGGCAGTGAGAAGCCTGTGGTGGTTCGCTCTGTTACGCCAGGTAACCAAGTACTGGGTTCTACACAAGACTGCACATATCCACCTCCTTTGGCATACAAACTGGTGGAGCTGATCTTCTGTGTTGGACAAGCACAGTTTGGTGCTCAGTTCATTGACAGCTCCCCATAGTCATTCATACTTTATCTAGGCCAGTGTTTCTCAAACCTGCTCCTGGCATCTCCCTGCCTTGCATATTGTAGTGGATTCCCTCCTTTAACACCCCCTGCAACTCTGAAAGTTCTTGTTAATGAGCTGATTAGTTGAGTCGGGTGTGATGGGAGCCAGGAATCCACTAAATATGCAAGGGAGTGGGGCATGTGCTGGCCAGCTTTAATGGCCTGTGGTCAGAAATAGGCCTATTTATAGTGTCATGACATAACTACTTTATTGATATTTTTAAACGCTTATTGTTTATACTTGCATATATGTGTATTTTAGTGTAACAGGTTATTTATGTATAATATCATGTCTAATATCCGCAGCTGTACTATCTGTATATTATTATATGTACAAAACAAATGGACTTGCTGATCAAACTTGATAGATAATATATATATATATATATATATATATATATATATATATATATATATATATATATATATATATATATATATATTTCTTGATGTTAAGAAGGAGGGAGAACTCTGCCATAGGGGATGACCAATCACTGTAAAAAAATAGGATGGTTTTTGTAGAAATGAAGCCAAAAGTGTCTGCAATGTCAGCAAATTTGCTACTAGAATATACACAGTAGAGGCCAGAGACAGAGCCAGATTTGACAGCTCCCTTTTGGACAAAAGAAGTCTGAGACCACCATGGAGCATAATATCTGGGTCTGTTCCAGCCACTGGAACTGTATTGCCCCTGAAAAACATGGAAGTGGGTGGAGCTAATCATCTGTGCTGTGCATGCCTAATGGTCATGAGAGTTCAAATCCAGAACAAGCTACACACAGAAGTGCAAAGTTTTTCATCTATTTTAACAATAGCTTTGAAAAGAAAGACAAAAGCCTGCTCTTCATAGCAAGGAAAACACTGATGTACATGAATGATGTTGGAAATATGCCCCAAATAAACGCAAATCGCTGTTTAATAGTAGGAAAATCTTTCATCTTAAAAAGGCAATGTCTAATAATATATTATATATATTAGATGGTCAGCAGAATAGATAGTCAGCCTTCTTTGAAAAAGGCCATGTCCTGTAATAGCCCTAGTAGTTGTCTCCAGAGCTACTTCCTTCTCAAAGACTTTAGACCCACCTTACCTTATCCAATTGCTGCCTTCATAAGTCTTTGGCACAATTTTGGGGAGTTGAAGCCTACAGAAACACAGCTCTCCAGAAGGAGGGTTGGAAACCACTGTAGTGATCTCTAAAATTTATCTTTAGCCCCGATCCATATTAGCTTTGCCATGATTCAAATGTCTGTGTTTGTCAGCATAAGCAGTTTAAACACACGCTCAGCCTCTCTCAGTGCACTTTTCTGCAAGACTGTGTCATCCATCAGTTCACCCAGTATCACACTATCACAGATAAACACACTTCCCAGGGAAAATGAATTAAGAGTCTGTGAAATTAACGCGGGTGTCATGAATAAACTGCATCTTCATCTGTAATATGAGACCACAGTGTAAGAGGAGAGGAGCCCGCTGGAGGCTGTCTGGGTCAAGGGTCTTCCAGAGAATGTCTGAGAGGAAAGAAAAAAAAGAGAAATCACAGCATGGGGTGCCAGCAGCTGGAGGTATAGGTCCCATATAAGTACATACAGGGATATATACTGTGTGTGTATATATATATATATATATATATATATATATATATATATATATATATATATATATATATATATATATACATATATATATTTCTTGATGAAAAATGTTGTATTATGTTGAGATCTTAAGAAGGAGGGAGAACTCTGCCATGCACAGAAGTTGACACAAATGGGTTTAAATGGCTACTAAAGGTAACGTCCTCACCTGTGACCTGTTTGCGTGTAATCAGTGTGTGTCTATAAAAGCTGACTGACGTTTCTGGATTGTGAGTCATGGGGAAAGCAACAGAATTGTCAAGGGACCTACAGGAAAAGGTAGTTGAACTGTATAAAACAGGAAAGGGATGCAAAAAGATATCAAAGGAGTTGATAAGACCAGTCAGCAGTGTTCAAACCGTGACTGACAAATGGAAAATCAGGGGCTCTGTAAAAACCAATCCACAGTGACCAACACAAATAAAAAAAAGAAAGCCATTACCGTGCAAATGCCACAAAATATCTCACCTACAATACACCAAACAGCACAGAGACAAGCCTCAAAACTTCTGGAACAAGGCCACTTTGAGTGATGAGAACAAAATACAACCATAAACGTTACATTTGGAGAGGTGTCAACAAGGCCTATGATAAAAGGAACACCATTCCTACTGTAAAGCACGGAGGTGTATCGCTGATGTTTTGAGGATGTGTGAGATAATAAGTTGTAGGAAAGATGAATACAGCACGTTATCAGCAAATACTGGAGCCAAATTTGCACTCATCAGCCCAGAAGCTGAGGCTGGGTTGTACTTGGAAGTTCCAGCATGACAATGATCCAAAACACAAGGCCAAGTCAAGCTGTCATTGGCTACAGCAGAACAAAGTAAAGGTTCTGGAGACGTCATCTCAGTGTCCTGACCTCAATATCATTGAGCCACTCTGGGGAGATCTCAAGTGTGCAGTTCATGCAAGACAGCTCAGGAATTTACAGGAACTGGAGGCTTTTGCCAAGAAGAAAGGGCAGCTTTACCATCTGAGAAAATAAAGAACCACAACTACCACAAAAGACTTCAAGCTGTCATTGATGTTAGAGGGGGAAATACATGGCATTAAGAATTGGGGTATTTGGATGTTTTTGGTTGTTATTATGATTTAAAAAGTGAAAACACAGTCGTTTGACAATAAATGGCTTCACCCAACCACTGACCATGAGTGGAAAAAATGTTTTTGTGTTATCCTTCATATTCTCTGAAAAAATGCCAAGAAAGCACAAATTCTGCCGGGGTACATAAACTTTTGAGCACAACTGTATATATACATACATATTGTAGATACATTTATATAAAATATATGGACAGATTATTATCTCATGTAATACTTATATGTTGTTGCTGTTGGGACTAACTTTCAATTTCAATTTACTTCTTCTAATGAATGCTTTCAGTTACTTTGCATAATCTGCACCCATTTCTGACACAGATGTGCAAATGCACACACGGCTTTTCTAGTCCTTGTATAGAAGTACTGACAATAGAATATCATTTTCTGGTATCTGCATCGATCCACTTTTGTGTTGTGTTGGGAAGTTTGGTATAAGGTGCGATGGTGATCTGACCTCACTAGTGTTCTTGTAATTGCATGCAATCAAATCCTCACAGCAATGCTGCCAGGTCTAGTTAAAAGCCTTCCCTGGGCAGTAAAGACAACACTATTTCAACAGGACACCTCTCATCCACATACTGCTGCCATCAAGACCTTACACTATGAGCACTCCACCCCTACTGCAAAATCTGCAGGAAGTGAGAATGTTCAAGCTGTACGGGACGGATTATTGAAGGACAGCGTTTGGAATATTCCATTCCACTCTGGCATGTTGTGTTATACCTCATGTTGTGTTAGACAACATACTGAGAGACTCTGCTTCTGTATATGTAGCTCAATAAATATTGCCTTGCACTGCAATCCAACACTTCCTTCTGGGTGCAACTATTTTTTAGATATACTTCTATAGAAATAATGCTTGAACAATATTCCATACAGCAGTATATTTCATATGTATTAAATGTATATATGTACAACAAGACGTGTGTGTGTGTGTGTGTGTGTGTGTGTGTGTGTGTGTGTGTGTGTGTGTGTGTGTGTATGCATTAACAGGAGGTCCATCAGAAGGAAAGCTGATCCCAGGGGATGAGATCATAATGATAAACGATGAAGCTGTCGCCTCAGCCCCTCGAGAGAGAGTTATTGACCTTGTCAGGTACTGATCAACTAAACCTTCTAGCCATGTGCTCACCCAACTCATTCATTCTTCCACCTTCATTCTCCCCATCCATCCATTCATTCATTCATCTGTCCATATCTATCCAAATGTTCAGACGTGCTGTTATAGCTAGATTGACTCGTCCAATAAATGTGCTTCAGAGCAATGTTCTTTAATCAACGCCTTTGACGAACCACTTTTGGATGCATAAAGAAGAAGTTAGCTTTAACTCTTCTAATCCATGAAACTAATTTCGCAGGCTGTTACATGCTGTTTTTCTAGGCTTTATAACTCAATCAATCTAACCTACAGACATGACACTCATATAATAAAAAACTAGACTTACTTAACCTTGGTGGTCTCATCACTGTGTAATGAATGACCACTGAGTAATCCCTCGAGGAAAACAGCAAAAAAGCCCGTATATGAGAGTGTAACGTAACAACATAGACGGTTTAAATGTAATTTTGTATTTAGCACTCTGTAGAGCACTCTGTAAAGATAAAGATTGTCCATGGTTGCTATCAGACAGCATGTTTGTACACAGAGCATGAAGCTTGTCCGTTACCTGTGCTGTGCAACCCATTAAAATGGGTGCATTTGTAAATGACTGCCAGAAAGAAAGAGAGAACACAAGTCAACCCTGGCAGCTTAAAGTAATAAAAGGAAAGGAGAAAAAGCTGGATCATGAGGTTTGTCACTCTTATGTGGATGCGGTCTTGTCTCGTAATTACAGCTCATAAAACAAAGTAACGAACAAAGTGCCAGGCAGACACAGGCGGGCAAAATTGTGCTTGTGGAAAAGTGAAGGTTAGTGACATTTAAACAAATTAGAAATGCCTGAGTCTGAAATGAAGAAAATGTGGACGCATTCACAGACTAGCAGCACATGACTGTGTGGAGTGCAGAAGTCAGAGGAATGTAATGAATTCATGAGGATCTCTGGAGAGCACTTGAAATTAATGTTATCTCTGAGTCTGTGTGTGTGTGTGTGTGTGTGTGTGTGTGTGTGTGTGTGTGTGTGTGTGTGTGTGTGTGTGTGTGTGTGTGTGTGTGTATACACTCCGTTTTACATTTAAACGATGGCACACTTTGTAATGGAGAAATAGAAATGTGCCCATGGACACAGATCAAAAGGTCAAAAGTTGATTTAAAAAATATATATACAGTGTTAAAAAGGTTAAACACTAATTGTTAGACACTAGTAGCCATCAGGTTGTGTGATTCATATTACATTTATTACACTGGCTATTCATTTTCATGTATTGGTGTGTCATGTATCAGTCCTGTTACACTCCTGCCTTCCTGTCTCATCTTTGTTTTGTTTATTCCCCATGTGCTTCTGAGCACGTGTTGTGTTTTTGTTTTGATCCTGTGTCTGCCGTTGCTCTGCCTATGTGTCTCATTATTAACCCTGCCCAATTCACCTCAATGCCAAACGAGCCTTCCAGTGCATGTTTACTGCTCTGTCCGTGTGTACGTGTTTGACTTGCAGGCAGACTCAGACTGATCAGTGAGAAGGGGTGGAGCTGATGATGTCACTGACCCAGATATTGGGTTAGAGAAAACGAGAGAGGAGAAGCTGTTTGTCTCTTTCTTTGATCACAGTGTTCAAATTTCAGAATAAAAGTCCTGAGACGGATTAATACTGATATGGACATAAATAAAAAATAATAATAAGTGTTAAAGATATTGTGATAAATATCCTTCATTACAAATGACTCATCAAAATGTCACTATTTGATCACTGTCCATTTTCAACAGGAATACTGAGATGTAAAGTGTTTTTAGTCATTATAAGAAAAAATAAGTTGTGGGAACAAGCACACATGGTCAAATTCATCCATATATTTAAATTCTTTTAATTTTTACATCTCAAATGAACAGAAATTTCACTATCCAATGATCATATTCTACATAAAAAGATCAACTTTTTTGTGTCTTTCAACAGGAACTGTAAGGAGTCCATCCTGTTGACTGTTGTCCAGCCATACCCAGTGAGTTAATTTACAATAAACTGACCAGTTAAACTGACATGTAAGGGCCTGCAGTACATCACCTGAAGGCCTTGCAAAGGGCAGTTTTTCATTAACCTGTATCTACTCAGATCTGATGGGGGAACATTTTTTTATTGGATAATTTTCTTTCATTTCAAGACTTGAACCTTTTTGTGCTCAACTACATTTAAAAATATTGTGCTATTACAATATATGTCGAGTTTAATTACAACAAACATGATGATGCTATATTCCATGCTTTGCTCCCACTTGCTTTTTCACTTCAGATGCCAGATCGCTCAGCGTGTAAATAAATGCACATTTGTTGCCAGAGCTGGACTACCCTATGAACTACACATGCCCTATGAGTACACATGCTGCATAGTGACCTGCAAATTAATGAAAGCCTCCCTTCTCCCCCGAGTTGTTAAATTGGCAGTAAAGCCATATATCGCTGCTGCTCAATGAAAAACATATCTCCATTGCTCATTAAGTTTTCTCCTTCATTGAACCCTGTAGCTGATGTGTACACTGTCTAAATAATTCTCGACGGACTATCAGAAATGCTCTAAAAATCTCTTATTTTATATGAACTTTGATTCAAAGTTAGGAACATTTTGCCTTCTTCTTTCAAGTCATCATTTAGGAGATGTTTCCCATTGGACACCGACGATATTAATTGATTTCCCTTCTTTTCATTAGAGACCACTTCAATGCTTTGTTTACTCATACTGTAGATGTATTTCTCTGTAATAAAAGAGCAAAGCCTAATTTCCCAGGCTCGTCACGCATTTCTCCAAGATAAAAGTTTTCTATCACACCAAGCAAACAGCTTTAGCAGTCCAATGGCCTTTGTCAGGCAGGGGCTGCATATAACCTTGAGAAATAAATGAATGCATTCTGCTGATTAACCAAAAGAGGGAAAAAACAGAACACTGACGGCTCGTACATTTTAATTAATTTCAGGCTTTTTAAGGCCTCTGAGCAACAACTATAAAACTGCGTCTTGCGTGACTGTTCTTTTTATTTGAGAGATCCTTAACAAGTAGCTTTTGGCAGTTGACACCTCGTAATTGTGCTTCACTCAGAGACGGTTGAAAGCTTAGCTTTGTGACCCCCTGCAAAACAAGGCCAATTAATAAGCCTTTGTGGCTGTGTCAGCAAATTAATACTAAGGCAGGGCGGTCTCCATTTATCATGTAGGACCCGAAGGACATGCTGTTCAGAGTTGTCAGTGCATTGGGAAGCACCTACCTTATCAATCTTCCGTGCACTGGCTCAATCGATATATTTGATTTTGAATGAACTCTGTAGCACCACGATGAACCAACTCTGAACTAAAGCACGTTAAAAAACAGAATTCTGTCTGTTTATTAGATTGAGATCATTTGTCATATTAGCATACACTATATGGACAAAAGTACTGGGACACTCACTCATTGTTTCGTCTGAAATCAAGGGTATAAAAATTGTTAATCCTGCTTTTGTTGGAGTAACTGTCTGTCCATGGTTTAACTACAGTGTTCCAACTAACCTGAAAAACAATGGAAAAGGTCCATATTCCATTGAATCCATGTAGGTTATAGAATAGATGGCATGTTAATAAAAATGATTTAAATTTCATATTGCTGACATTTGCTGTTCTACTCTGTGTCTCCTATGCTCATTTTAGTCCAGTCTTCCACAAACTGGGTGCACATTTTCATTTGTGTCTATTTCAGCAGGTTTCCTGCTGTTCCAAGTTTCAGAATTGGGATTGAGGACTGGTGATTTTGCTGGTCAGTCAAAGTGACTCAGTGTTGCATCATGCTCGTTGAACCCATCACAACCAAATTTGGATCTGTGTACCCTGGTACTGAAAAGGGGAAGCAGCACTGTTGTGTTTTGCACGTAGCTAATGGAAGAGTGGTTTAAAATGGTTGAGAATCTAGTGTTTATTAACTTTATTAACTTACCGGACTAGTGTTGCCATTAGGAAGGCTGAATATTAGAGACGAAATGTTCAATTTGACTAATTTGTTCCATATAAATGTGTTATTTATATCTCTTGTGATTTCAGCTCATAATCAGTGCTTTTCAAATGTGATGGATTTGGAAACTGATTTATTGTAACTTTGCTCAAAGTTGTACAGATTTCTAGTATCTACAGCTCTGTTCATCACTCAGGACACATCTAAAACGTATTCATTTTTGCAGCCTTTGAGTTTCCTACTATCCTAACTCAACCATAACATTAGGACCTCCTTCTTTCTACATTCAGTAGAACCACAGAGCAGGTATTATGTGGGTGGTTGGTAATTCTCAGAACTGCAACTGCATGACTCTGACATGGTGGTGATGTGTGGATAAGTGTGTGTTGCTCTGTTATGAGAGAATCAGAGACAGCAGTGCTGCTAGATGGACTACAGTCTGTAATTATAGAACTACAAAGTGCTGCTGTATGGTAAGAGGAGCTGATAAAAAGAACAGTAAATGCAGAAACAAGGAGCTGGTCATATTATGGTTGATTGGTTTATGGCTTGAAAGATGCCTTTTTTATGTAGGTAGTATAACATAGCTTATGCTGAACATACTGTACAGTACCTGAGAGTTTTAGGAACTTGGTTTTGTTCTAATTCCTTTTTTCATCTTCTTTTTTCTACCCAGTCCCCCAAATCAGCCTTTATCAGTGCAGCCAAAAAAGCCAAGTTGAAGTCAAATCCTGTAAAAGTGCGCTTTGCAGAGGAGGTCATCATCAACGGACAGGTTCCGGTAAGTTCCAGAACGTGAGAATTGGGATTGAGGACTTTTTGCATCTTTCATGATATAAAGAGCCCTATAAGTATGCAGTTCTATTTATTTATGTATGTTTCTTTACTAAAGAACCTCCGAAGGACCATCATATTTAAGTGTATAGGATTGTGAAGAATAAAATACCAAAAGTTTATTTTTAGATTTTCAGTTCAATGTCATTATTATTCTTTGACCTCCAAATAGTTCGAAAATCATTAATATACTGTATTTAAGAACTGTGACATTCTTTTCATGTTATCGTAAATGTGATTAACTGTTATAAATCTAAGATATTTAGATATGAATTTTACAGTGAAATCATCCAAAGTGTTATGTTATGTTAATCCTTCTATAATAATGATTTATAATGAATAATGAAATTTCTGTGGAAGATTCGCCCACATTTTTAAACACACCTGGCCATAAAACAAAAGAAAGGTGTACTTTATTTACCAATGAATGAAATAAACATAAATACTACAACATATTATATATTTTCATCTCAAAAACACTCTGGATGATCGAATTCCAACATGATGGCCGAAATGTTGCATCACCATTCTGAAAACTAAACCTACAATCAGATTATGTACCTGCAAAACTAGTACTAAAAACTATTCTGTGATTAAAACCCATTTAACCGAGTTCTACTTTCATGCAGGACACTGTGAAGGACAACTCGCTTCTCTTCATGCCAAATGTTCTGAAGGTGTATTTGGAGAACGGGCAGACCAAGTCATTCCGCTTTGACAACAACACGTCCATCAAGGTGATTTGAGCACATAGAGTTAACATACTGCAACCTATGGGACAGGAGGCAAATTTTGGATGCTCACCAAAAGCCCCGTTTGCTTCTTTCATTAAAATTTCAGTGGGGTGGTCTCATATTTCAAAGCCTGTATATTAATACTTGATAAAGTGAGAGCCAAAAGGTGAATGCTGCTTTCTCGTTGTGTGATATAGGACGTCATTATGACCCTGCAAGAGAAGCTGTCCATCAAGTGCATTGAGCATTTCTCCCTCATGCTGGAACAGAGGACAGAAGGCTCCGGCAGCAGGCTGCTACTCCTGCATGAACAGGAGATGCTAACTCAGGTATGAAGGAAGATGAAGGAGCTACACCTAATATTTAACCCTTTAAAGCCAAGTGTATCCTATTTGAGACCTCTGCAACAAAAATTAATGAATAAATGAATACAGATTTGTAAGTATACTCAAGTATATTTAGTTAAAAATTTAAAGTTGAGTATAATTTTAAAGGAAACTCAGAGTACTGTATTAGTAGCTATTTTGTATTCCTTGTGTATGAGCAGAGAAATCGTAGAGAGGAGAACTACCATTCTAGGTCTAGAATATCTTCTGGGTTTGCCACGATGTTCCTATGAGAGTTAATATGGAGCATTTGAGCAAAATCATAGTTTAATTCCCTCAATACAGAACAGCATTGAATGTTTCAGTGCTGCAGTCGTATAATTTTAAACTTTTCAACAGTTATAAGACTTTGCAAAAGGGCGACGATTGACGATATTAACATCAGTAAGTGCAAAACGCTTTATGGCAGCCACCATAAGTAAGAAACTGATTTAATAAATCTTTAGTTCTGTATTGTGATAATGTACATGTTTAGTATTGTTAAGGTTTAAACATTAACATTGTATTAGCTGGGTGTGGTGTTAACTGCAAGCGATAGCTACCACCAACCAATAAGCTCTCAGTGGCAGTTATTTTAGTGTCTCTATTCCCCAAAAGTTCCTGTAGAAACATGGAAAAATACAGGCACGTTTCATGGCAATTTTAGTTAGATACATCAGTCCACTTTCCAAAATTAACGGATGATCCTGAACAAGTGGTTCAACAATTCTTTTCTTAGAATTTTAGTTTAGCTCCAGTCATCCACATTCATTGATGGCTCCAAATTGCAGCCAAATTTTATTTGTTTCTCAGATTAGATCTGTTGAGATGAATCCCCGTTCGTTGCAGATCAGATTTGCATGCCTAGACATCACAAACCTATACGTATGGTTTGCTGTGGTAATGGCTTAAGTATCAATAACTCCAGTCATGGTGATGCCACACTCTTCTTGGATCCCAGCACTTCGGTCACTCTACATTAGATTTGACATGGCCATTTATTGCATTGCAAGTGGTGCAAAAGACATGGTGAAATCCAATTTGAGTGGCCACAGCGTCCAGGCTAAGACACATCTGTACAAATCCAATTTCATTTGGATTTCAAACCATGTCCAAATGAGGCTTGGAACCAGTTCTTTCACATTCAACTGACAAATCTTACTAATAAAAGTGTAACAATGTATCATAATGTATTTGACACCAGGAACATTTGGCGCTTCAAATTTGCCTGTGTTAAATGCACCATCATGAATGGTAAATTCAGCACTACGAACGCTGATTCAACTCTAGACCCATGAATTGGTGGGTAATTTTAGTACAAAACATAAATGTCATGTTTTTTTATATAATGTAATTAAATATAGCAGTAATGGTTTAAATAGCCATACATAGCCATTCGCAGTACATAATGGAAAAAATGTTTATAAGAATACACTGTTATATCATAATTTATCATAGAGATTGGCATGTAATCCAAGAAAGGATTTACTTCATTCCATGTTCATCAATTATTGTACAGAAAGGGACATAAAGAATATCCAGGATATAATATTTGGGTGAGAAAAATTGCTATAAATTGTTGCAATAAAGCACATTTCTGTTTAAGAATGATGTGCTTCTCCATGGAGAGTATCTAAACCATGCTGGGCAGTAGTGATGTCCACTAACCTAGTCTGATTAAGTAGTTCCTAAATGCCCAGGACTAAGCAGACCAGGTCCTAGAACAGAATCACTAAGCTCAACTGATGGTCCTTGTGAGAGTAAATCAAAGTTTTGATGACTTTCAGGATTACAAACGTAGGTTTCTTTCCTTAAAAATATCAGATGGTGGTGACAGAGCACTACAATTTAGTTAAGATAACACCATCTATTTAATTAAGCCTATCTAAAACGATTGGGCTTATCTGACAATACATTTAATAGGATTAGCAAATTTATCTTTAATCTACATTTCTATCAAAATGAATGTGAATTATTCCTCTGTCTTTATGGCTGACCTAAGTGTATGTGCAGGTGTTTCGTATTCCAAGGACAGATCCTATCATATCTAAAAGTTGAGCACTACCCTTTGGTGAAAGATGACGTTCGTCCACTCCTATTTGCCAACCTATTTCTATAGGAGCCACAGTACGGCTGCAGTTTAAATATGACCTGGGTCTCCTATGTTTGTGGAACATATTACATGCATATGGAAATGTTTGAAGTCTTTCATGCAGACATGTATCACAGTCTTGGCATATTGCAGCATAGTGACAACCTCAATCAGTTTACTACATAGTTCACGACAAGGACAAGGCTGTTGAGGCCTTAAGCAGACGTTTCACCAGGTAATTCACTGTTGTAGAACGTGCTTTTTGTTGCCGTCACTCTTAACTTTGAGTAGAAAACAATCTGCGTTCTTATCCGTACTTGTGTTCTTGTGAATTTGTGAAACATTGAGTACTGTTCCGTTCAAAAGTCAAATCACATGTACAATCAAAATGCCCAGATAGTTTCTGGTTCTGGTATCTGGTTGATATATTAAAACCTTACATGGACATTTTCTCTTAGATGTGAGGTCTCGCTAGCAGGTAGCCAGTTCCAATCAAAGAATGACGATACAATCTCCTCCCATGCTTGTGAGTTTGTACTCGTGATTCAAACTTGCCAAGTTCATACTACCAAGTAGGCTAGTGCAGAAATGGTCTTTTTACATTGACTTCCATTGAAAGTTAAGAAGGATTTTTCTTCTCTGGCAAGGTTGAAGGTTTCTGTATGACAGTGACAGTTTGCTGCAATCAGTGAATCAACATGTTTATTACTTTATCAAACTTAAGCTGTATTGTTTGAACATATATATTACTATTGTCTTCGCTGTCTACTCTTTGCTGTACTGTACTGATGCAATTACTGGAACCTTAATTTCCCTGAGGGAACCCTCCCAAGGGATCAATAAAGTTCAATCTAATCTAATCTAATCTAATCTAATCTTATCTAATCTATATGCTAAAATACTGGCCCGTTTTAGCAAATACACACATTGACCAAAAAAACAATGCTCAGACAACGGCAGATATGTAAATTATAACAGGTGTGGTCTCATTAGACACATAGAACAAAATTGCATCTATATTGTAACTGCTGCCCAATAAAAAGGTTCTCAGAGACTACTTTTGGGTAGTGGACCCATAGTGAGTGATCTGTGACTGCCAGACATGCTTCAATGATACACTCAAAGACATTGAGGGGGCACATCATTGGACTAACAGAAACAGAATAGGTGATTTCGAGAACTGGCCCACTATCTACACCAATCAGATCAAGCCACTATCACCTTGGTTTGCAGTGGTGTCATGAACTGTTTGGAGTTTAGCTTTAGCAATTAGGGATCTCATGACATTGGGATCAAGCATGGAGGCCTTATGGTGAGTGCTTTAATCCTGCCTTTGCTGTGGAGAGCATTTATGGGATCAGCTGAGATGCCAGCTTCAGCAACCTATGCAACCTATGAGTGTGCAGGATCTACAGGTCCAGCTGCTACATCTGTGGGCAAAGCTGCTGAAGGATGCCATATGTAATCTGTTTGCCTCCATGCCCCACCGTATCTCATTTTTTATCCATGCTAGAGGCAGCCCAACAGGGGAGCCTGTTTTCAACAGTATAGTTTTCCTCAACAATACAGTTTTCATACCAACCAAAAAGGAGTGTACCTGATTCTATTGTTTATCTGGTATCAGTGTTCAATCAACTGATCAGCTAGGGATAACTGATTGGAATAAAAACCTGCACCCTCCTCTTATCCTCCTAACCTTGCAGATAAATGAAATCATCATCATGTAGCTCAAGAATGCCCTTTTTGTAGATCAAAAACAGGATGAAAGTCAGCTTTGAATGCTTGCGTCTCAGGTTCCTGCTGATGTTTTAGAATTTATTTCTTTGATGATTCTCTGATTATTCATAAATCCTGACTCCTGCATCAACAGTGTGATCCTCAGACTTAATTTCAGTCATTGTCAAAGCCACAGGTTGATTATCAGTTGAGACTTGCAGGAATCGGACACAAGAGAGATTAAAGGAGATTGACAGGCATCTGATTGGTATTCACAAGGTGGCGCAGACCTTCGTGCTATTTATCAAGCCTGGCCAAACCACAGAAGAGGCCTTCTGGGTTTTAATGAGGGTCTGAAGGATCATTGAGTGGATTGTTTTATATGCGCAGAGCACAGACACTATCTAACGTAAGAGTCACTGCGCAAGCAGAAATGGAAATGAGGTGACCATGGTGTAGGAGACCAAAAGGAGACTTTTTATGGAAAGTCAGTACCACCTAATAGCTAAAGAACATCAACAGAAATAACCACAGTGGATAGAAAAGCTCTGAGGCTGTAAGTAAGAAAGGAAAGTAGGGCTGAAAATGCATCATTGTAACAAGAATGAGTGGAGTGATACTTGTTAATTACTTTTTTGCTGCCTTAATTAAATTTCACTGTAGTCATTTGAACTTATGCTGACCATATGGTAAGATTTACATCTCTCTCTCTCTCTCTCTCTCTCTCTCTCTCTCTCTCTCTCTCTCACTCACTCTCCCTCCCC
>CM067502.1:39056660-39170597 GCA_034509495.1 Acestrorhynchus altus
TCTCTCTCTCTCTCACTCACTCCCCCCCCCCCCCTTCTTTGTCCTCTGGGCAGGTTACACAGAGGCCAGGTTCACACAAAATGAAATGCTTCTTCAGAATCAGCTTCGTTCCAAAGGATCCAGTCGACCTTCTTAGGAGGGATGTGGTAGCTTTTGAATACCTCTATGTCCAGGTGAGGCAAAGGATATTGCAAAGAGGTTTTTGCTCTTTGCAATATAAACAAAGCTAGATATTGCCGGAGGTAATATGGCTTATATCAAGTTTTAAAGTTTTTAAATTATGTTCATTTACAATCTCCCTCACTCTCCTTTGCCCCTGCTCTGAGCTCCTCCTGTAGTCTGCTCCTCATCCATGCTCTCACATACACACTGGATGCATAACACAGATCTCTAGCATGAAGATGGCTTAGAATGAAAATCTAATTTCAGTATGTTCAAATATAGTAAAAAAGTATTTTTACATTATATATCATCATTCAGCAAAAAAAATATTGGGATATGATCTTTTGTCCATGACACCCAGCCTTACCTCAATATTATGCAATATATTGCTGTGGATAAAAACACAAGTGCCAAGGGTTCTTCAGAGTGATGCTCTAACCACTTTTAATTCCTTCCGTATTAAACAATTTTAACCATATAATGCATGACCCAGAAATTGCATAAATTACTTAAAGGGGATGACCAGTATTGGAATCAGCAGTTTTCTACCATTAAATGCAGGCAAGCGACTTTGCTTAGGGATCAACATTTTCATGGTTGTTGTACTGTTCCTGAAAATACCTGATCCATGTTAATACTGCCTAGGCTAGAACGAGGGCTGGTGTATGTAAATTGTTGGGCACATAAATATTTAACAGTCGAGACTGTAGGATTTTGGAACTGGTCCATCTTACTGCCCTTATTTGCTTATTTGGGATTTACATTTCAAACAGGATATACTGTTTGCTGTTTATGGTACATTATTTCAATGATTCCAAACCCTGCTTATTCAACTATGTTTTGTGGCACCAATATTCCATTCCCACAAATAATTTCATGTTTCAGTTGTGTATTTTTTCACTGTCCATCTACATATAGAGGTGATCAAATTCAGTATTATTTAAATATATTAGAACTTGTTAGAACACCTTTCTTTTAAACTAAAATGTTTGTGTGAGAAATTATATATCTATTACATTAAATTTAAATATATATATATATATATATATATATATATATATATATTACATACTGTAGAATGAGCTCCTAGAATAGGCCAGAGTGCCCTGTCATCAGAAGATCAGCAGTTTAGTTCCTGGTGAAACTCCAGAGAAGTTCCAGAGACCACAATACGCCTCACTTCTTTGGTTGGGTGGGTAGAAAGACCCTCCCTCTTACTCCCAAAAATCTGGTAACTGATGCAACAGAACAAACAGCATTTTTGAAGAACACATGGAATGTCATGGAAATGTTTTTTCATTGAGAACATATTTCAGAAGTCATTTTTAACGTTTTATTATTATTATTATTATTATTATTAATAATAATAATAATAATAATAATAATAATAATAATAATAATAATAATAATAATAACATACTTTTTGTTTATTTATTTTAACATATTTATTTTTATAGTGCTCTTCACAACTGATATCACACACAAGATTTACAGAAAAAAAATAAAATAAAAAAATAAAATCTTAAATAATCATAAATAAATAAAATAATAAATAAATAACTAATAGAAAATACTTTTCAACTGTTGAACACATTAGTCTTGCATTTTCTCTTTTACTACATACTGGACTATAACCACCACTGTCTCTTTCCTCAGAGCTGTAATGATGTGGTTCTGGAGCGCTTTGGCCCAGAGCTGAAGTATGATGCTGCTCTTCGTCTTGCTGCTCTTCAGATGTACATCCTCACACTCACCACACGGCCGACACAGAAGGTTTCGCTGAAGTACATCCAGTGAGTCAGCCATCATGACCTACTGCTTCTGTGTCTTTATTTTCAGGGGAATTTGGAGTTGACTGCTTAATTTACTTTTTTTTTTTTTGCACCACTCTACACTTCAAAAGGACTGAAACATAATTAACAAGGACTATTTACAACAAGAGCTGTGTGACTGAGCAACTAAGTGATTTATGGATTTCAATGATCAATCAATCAGCTTTGCTATCATAAATCAAACATTAGACAGCAGCCTGAGACAGTGGCTGTGTTATTTTTAAATATTTCATTAAATTTCAAATGCCACAATGGCTTGATATCCACAGATTCTACAGATTACATTTAGAAATACTAGTCAGGTTTGCAAACATCAAAATCAGAATATCAGACAATCAGACACAGCAATGCTGCTGAACTGTCCACTGACTGTCCACTCTATTAGACACTCCAACCTAGTTGCTAGTCAGAGACAGAAGCTCATCTATTGTTGCACATTTTGTGTTGGTCATCCTCTAGTCCTTCGTCAGTGCTGACAAGACTGCCTACAGGATGTGGTAGGCTGGATAATTCTGGTTGATGGACTATTTTCTGCAGTGCTGTGTCTAATCTACTACCAGCACAATACACATTAACACACCACCACCATGTCAGTGTCACAATGAGAATGACCCACCACCCATATAATGGGTCCTGACCATTGAAGATCAGGTTGAAAGGAGGATAACAAAGTATGCAGAAAATCAGATGGACTAGTCTGTAATTATGGAACTACAAAGTGATCCTGTATGGTAAGAGGAGCTGATAAAAATGGACAGTGAATGCAGAGTGAATACATAATGTTATGGATGATTGCTGTATACACCACTTGCCTAATATTACCGGTAAGTACAGAGCATTATTATGAGCATTATTTACATCAGTGGGACTAAGGTGTCCGTCATCCCGTTGACCTGTTTTGGGGATGATCTCCCCCAGTCGTCCTGCCTTTATAATTTGGCATTTTTCAAAGTGACTGTAGATAATCAGCGTCTGTGACCAAAATGCATCTCTATTTAAGTGAGTTATCTGAGTGCCCACATCATAAATTGGAATTTGAATGCAATTTCCTGAGGGTGCTATAATCTATCACAATTCATTGGTAATTTATACTCTTTACTAAGTGAATAATACTTTTACTTGTTACTTTTACAAATTCATCTGTGCTTTTACTGGTAAATTAAAGCAGTAAAAATAAGTATATCCCAAGTTAATGCAATACTAATGAGGGAATAGGGACCCATTTCGGTCACAGTCAGTGTTTTTCACTGTTATGGCTGATTAATGTACAGTAGTGTGCAAAAGCACTTGACAAACTGAAAGAAAGCTCCTTATTAGACCAGTTACTGTCAATATATTCATTAATACAGGTCCAAAGTCTACTATTACAGTATTTATAGTTACTTATAGTTAATCATGTTAAATCAGGTAAGCTGGTGATGGAATTGAGCACATCCAATTGCTGTAGGGGGCATCCAGGGGAAATCTGGAATCAAGCTTTGCTCTTCAAACTAGCACAACTTTAAAATGAGAAATTCTTATTTGTTTACAAATGTCAGGACACAACCCGTAGTGCCCTGTCTAGGGTTGTTTCCTGCCCTTGCGCTCAGAGTTGCCGGCTGGGAACCGGCTTCCCTGTGACCCTATCCAGGAATTAGCGGTATAGAAGATGGATGGATGGATGGATGGATGGATGGATGGATATCAGGACAGCTTGATTTCCACAAATTGTACAGATTAAAACTCAACTGTTCAGTTTTGCAAACATCAAAATCTCAATTTCACAAAATCAGACACAGCTGCTGGAGTTTTTAAACCCTGTGTCCACTCACTGTCCAATCCACTAGACACTCCTACCTAGTTGCTCCTCCTAGTAGATCTGGTGCTGCACAGTTTGTTTTGGTGATCCTCTAGTCCTTCATCACAGAATGCTGTGATTCCAGTGATTTTTATTGTATTTATGATTACATGCATCTGCCCTGTGTAATATGCATCTGTGTAATATGATGTTTTAATCAGTAAAACATTATTTTTGCTTAAATAAATGGCTTTAAATACAGTTTAGTGTAATACCTTCTCCCAGTCTTGCTCACAGTGTTCATATGATGTCTTACAGGAAGCAGTGGGGTTTGGCACTTTTCTTACCTCCATCGGTGCTCTCCAGCATGAAGGAGAAGAACATCAAGAAAGCCCTGACTCACATCCTGAAAACCAATCAGAATCTAGTGCCTCCTGGGAAGAAAGTAGGTCTGCTTTTAACTGCCCGTTTGTTCTAATCTGGGACACGCTTTATGGTCCACAACCCAACCATTAATAGTTGAATGCCAAAACTGCAATTAGATCGGAAGCAAAAGATTCTAACAGCTACCTCTTAATATCCCCTCAAGTCTCCCAGTCCTCGTCAGCTGAGTTTAGGCAAGAAAGATGTCAGAAGGGAGACATCTACTGGTATAAGTGTAGGCTGCAGGATTTCATGTTGCTTTAGAGCCCCCTTGCCATCAAAGGTGCCTTTGCTTATATAAAGTATCATGAAAAATGCATCAAAGTGTAATTATTAATATTTCAGATTCATTAAATAATGCATGCATATAACACTGCATCTAAACTACTGTTAATAAAATCTACAAGACAGCAGGTTTGCATTATTGCTATAGCTCAGTGTTGAGTAAGGTGAATATTAAGAATATATTGTAATATTCTTTTCATTTGTTTTCCAGTTAACCATTTTGCAAGCAAAGGTTCACTATTTAAAGTACCTCAGTGAATTAAGATTATATGGAGGAAGAGTATTCAAATCTATCTTACTGGTAAGTATTAACGTGCACTTTATTTTTGAACATATATTATGGCTGTGACCCAAATGAATCCCTATTCCCTCATTAGTATTGTGCTATATAGAGATGGACTATTTCGTTTATTATGTAATGATAAAAACACAGATGAATTCGGACACTTCCTCATCAGCAATGAGTGTGTGAGCCATGTTGAAGCTCTGTACACACACAAACTGAATTCTGAATTAAAGTTAATATAGCTCTGTGCTGTTGATGGAATAATCATTCATTATGTTGCTTATAAACGTAAGCCTCCTATTAATTAAGTAATATTATGGGAAAACATTTGAATTTCACATCGTCCATTGGCTTAACGGCTATGAGCAAATGTCATCAGCTCCATTCGTTCCACTGTTTTACTTCATGACATTCAGCTCATGTTTACTGTAAATTACCAGTGAATCGTGGGAAGGTTGTGCACTCAAAATCACGTTTGAATTCTACTTTACGATTGGGGCCCTCAGAGGATAATAGCTGACATAACGCATTATTGCCCTAAAACGTATATAAAGACTCATTTTAGTCAAATCATATGTGTCAATAGTAAGTGTGATTGCAGTAAATTATTGCTCTTCCAAAGTTTTATTTTTTATTATCTTTATTATTATTATTCCACCTATTTTTTGAGATGCTACACCTACAGTTTTCGAGATATCGACACTGTTCCAACTCCATCCTGACCTGAAATAGCATGCTTGTATACAGCTTTTGGATAAGTGCAATACTTTTCGAACAGTAAGCTTCTGAAGAAATAAACACTTGTCAAAACTATAGCAACCAATTGGTTAAGTATAGCTACACCTTAGGATCCAATCAGTACACAATACAGTAACAACCTAGCAATATTATAGCACCCACCAAGCAACAATCCCACAAAATCTGTACTGTCTAGATATTTTTCCATATATACCAATATTTCTGTTGTTTGCTTGTTTCCTTCTCTTTCATGTAAAGCAAGGGGAAAAGCAAACAGATGTTACATTACTCGTAGGACCAAGGTATGGAATCAGTCATGTCATCAATGCCAAGACCAATCTAGTGGCTCTACTGGCAGACTTCAGCCACGTAAATCGCATTGAGATACTCACAGAGGACGAGGTCAATGTGCGAGTAGAGCTACATGTCCTGGATGTAAAGGTATGCACTTAAAGCTGCAGAATATTTTAATGAATAATGTGCAAATTGTTTCTTCACGTTTAGTCTCTGATATTATTTTTGCATTTTATTTATGTATTATATTTTTTACAACAGCCTATCACATTGATAATGGAGTCCAGTGATGCCATGAACCTGGCTTGTCTAACAGCTGGATACTATCGGCTTTTAGTGGACTCTCGGCGCTCTATCTTTAATATGTCACACAGCAACAGCACAGGAGAAATCGAAGGTTGTACGTACCTATGGTCAACTTTTTCTATAGCTCATTCAACTGTGCTGGAAAGTTTGTGATCTGTTTAAAATATCCTATATTTCAAATATCCTAAAACTTCATCAGATTTTTGAACAAGTCATACAAGTAGATAAAGAACACCAAATTAATCAAATTAGACTAAAATGTTACAATTGCTGACTTATGTATTGAGGAAAATGATTCAATATTAGATGCATGGCAAAAGTACGTGAACCATTAGGATTAGCAGATCATTTATTTTAAAGAGCAGGGATCTATTAAAGTGTCATCATTACATCATGTTTATGAATGTTTATAATGACACAAATAGATGAGATTTCAGGGGAGCTCAGAATAAGAGTTGGAACCATCGACATCAATCCACAGTCAGACAGAATGTGTACAAATGGAGGAATTTCAAAGCCATTAATACCCTCTCCAGGAGTGGTCAACCAACATAGATAATGCCAAGACACTGTCTGAGGTCAAAAATTAATGTTAATGTTCAGAGGGCTATTATGGAAAGAAAAATCCTGTATTCCAGCATAATAAAGTACCTTGCAAAAGTATTCATTTTGCAATGCTCAGAATTATATTGATGCATCTGCACAAAATACTCTATATATACAGTATATATATTTTTGGAAATAAAAAACTGAAAATTGGTATGTGCATATGTATTCACCCCCCTTTGCTATGAAGCCCCTAAATAGTTCTGGTGCATCCAATTACCTTCAGAAGCATGCTTCATGCTTAGTGAAATGAACTCCCACTGTGTGCAATCTAAATATCACATGATCTGTCTGTATATACACACCTTTTCTGAACAGCCTCAGTGGCTGCAAGAGGCACCACTAACCAAACAACACCATAGAGACCATGGAGCTCTTCAAACAAGTCAGGGACAAAGTTGTTGAGATGTACAAGTCAGGGTTGGGTTATTAAAAAAAATCCAAATCTCTGATAATCCCCTGGAGCATCATCAAATCCATTATCATCAAATAGAAAGAACATGATACCACGACAAACCTGCCAAGAGAGGGCCACCCACCAAATCTTTTAGACCAGGCAAGGAGTGCATTAATTAGAGAAGCAGCACAGAGACCAAAGTTAACCCTAAAGGAGTTCCTGGGCAGAGACTGGAGTAACTGTCCATACGACCACAATAAATGGACACTCCTTAAAAACTGGGCTCATGGCCTTTACTTACAGACAAAAATAGGAAGGCTCATTTTGAGTTTGTCAAAAGGCATGTGGGAGACTCCCCAAATGTATAGAGGAAGGTGCTCTGATCAGATGAGACCAAACTTTTTGGTCACAAAGGAAAACGTTATGTCTGGCACAAAACCTACATGTCATCACCCTAAGAACACCATCAACACCAACAGCTGGGACTGGGAAACAGCATGACCTGCAGTGGTCTGTCAGTAATTTGAGCCTGGGATGGAGGTTCACCTTCCAATAGGACAATGACCCAAAGCATACTGCTAAAGCAATACATTAGTGGTTTAAGGACAATGACCCAAAGCATACTGCTAAAGCAATACACTAGTGGTTTAAGGACAATGACCCAAAGCATACTGCTAAAGCAATACACTAGTGGTTTAATGTGGAAATGTGTAAATGTATTGGAATGGTCTAGCCCAGAACTTAATCCAATTGAGAATCTTTGGTCAGACTTGAAGATTGCTGTTCACCAGCAGAAACCATAACAGAACCAAGCAGTTAATATCAGGAAACACACTACCAATGAATTGAAGCTGTTTTGCACAGAGGAATAGGCTACAATTCCTCCAAGCAAATGTGCAGGACTATTCAATTATCAGAAATGTTCATTTGCAGTTACTGATGCAAGGGGGTCACATAAGCAAAGGTTCACATAATTTTGCCACTCACAACTATATAATATTTAAATGTTTTCCTCAATAAATAAATAAGTGTTGTTTATTTGATATGGTTCTCCTACTTTTAGGAGCTTATGTCAGTTATATACAGAAATATAGAAAATTGCAAACAATTATGAAAAAAAATATAGACTGCTTTCATTTGTTCTAACATGAGACTAACATAATGTTCCTCTATGTTCAGGTCAGGATCCTAGAGAACTTGAGTGGCCATACAGCACCTCTTTGGGCATGTGTGAGGATCCTAATCTTCAAGGAAGCATGACTTTATCATATGAACCTGAATCGGAAAACTTACAGGACCAAGTAGGAGAGAACATTATAACTTCTCCCTACTCCCCAGAGCTCCAGTATTCAATCCAAAGTATTCAATCACCAGTTAGGTGCAGAAGCCCCCAACCGCCCCCTCTTCCACCTGCAAGGCTTCGACCCCAGGAATCTCCCAGGAGTGCTAAGGTTTCCTTTATATTTGGAGATCCACCCTTGCACAGTGTAAACCCTCAAAATCTTGGCTATCAGCGCCTCATGGATGAGAGTCCTGAGGTACCTGAACGGCCTGCTTTCATGCATAATAATGATGTGGGCTTTAGGACTCCAGATGGAGCTCAATTTCGAATCAGGCCTAATGTAGTCTATAGCAACATTGGTGATGGGAAAATCTTTGACAGTGCTGAAGGTATTGAGGAACCTCTTTTGCGGGATTTATGCTATGCTGAAACCACTGATGATGCTGAGGATGAGGATGAAGTTAGTGGTGAAGAGGACGCAGCTGCAACACCTGGAGATGGTGAACCTGGACTCCCAGCAAATAAAGCAACTTTCCTCACCCTGTCTGGCTCCAGTGACGATATCATAGACCTGACTTCCCTTCCACCACCAGAGGGAGATGATGATGAGGATGAAAATGATGCAGTTCTTCACTCTCTCAACATGGCCATTGCTGCTCCTCCTCCTGGATTCAGGGATAGTTCTGATGAGGAAGGCACAGAGGGAAAAATCCATCCACAAAGTTCCTGTGATAATGACAGTATCCCTGTGTCCCTGATTGATGCTGTCCCTACACATGGAGAAGGCAGCAGTGTCAGAAACTTAGATCATGCGGTTGTGGACACATTGCAAGCACTGGAAGCACTTGCTGTATCTGAGGACACCAACCAAACTCAGGCTAACAACAGTGCAGGTCTTTACGTTTTTTTGGGTATTCAAATGAAAACTTTTGTTGGCTTTCAGTTCGTTTCTTATTTTAAAATGTCAATGTGCAAAAAGTATGCTTAATTGAAAAGTACAAAACTCATTAAGAAGCTGATTCATTTCAAGTTTTCTTTAGGCAAAGATTTGACATTTGACAAATTTTGAAGATCTGTCCCTCTTTGTTGCTTGCAGGTAACAGCATATCAAGAGCCTTCAGTCCAGAGTCTTCATCAGATTCAGGAAATGAGACCAACTCCTCAGAGATGACTGAGAGCTCAGAACAGGCGGCAGCCCACAGGCTTTCTGAGAATTCAATGCGTCTTTTGGTGGCCACCACAGAGGGTTATCAACCCCTTCAGGAGGAAAAGACCGAATTCCCTGTTTCCCCTTGCAATAGAGGTCCCATTCCAAAGCCGCCACGGAGTCCTTCTCGCCACAAAGACGTGCAGACCAAGTCTGCAACAGTGCCTTCAAAGCATAATCTACCTTCTTCTGATAATCTGGAGATGGAGCCAGAGACAATGGAAGATAAATCCTTGGGTAATTACATGGTGAAAGCACATTCAAGCACGCTTTTGAGTACTGGAAAGAGATCTAAAGCATCGACAAGTGGGGGGAAACGACATAAGAAATTAACAGATGCACCAGGAAAGTATAACACTTTCAGTGGAAGAGAAAGTCATAGAAGGAGTCAGTTTGATGTTGAACGGACATCATTCTGTGAAAGGATTCAGGGGCGACAGCCTCTGCTAGAAAATGAGCCTTTGGAGAATCAGCATGAAGAACCTCTTGGATCTGGAGGAAACCTAACAGCTGGTAACAGTGCAGTCATGATTGAGCAGACAAATTTAGTTCCTCTATCTCCAGTGAAGAAGACTCAGGATCCTGGACAGACTGAATTCCACAAGGAGGATCAACAGGTCCATCCACCATTACGACAGGGCGTGGCACGATTGTGTGAGTACCACCTGGCCAAGCGGATCTCTTCTCTGCAAAGTGAAGCTCAGAATTCCCTGCAGAGTTCCCAGTGCTCTTCCCTGGATGCTGGCTGCAGCACAGGGAGTAGTGCATGTGCAACCCCAATGGACTCACCCCTCTGTGCTCCTGACTGTAAACACGCTCTCTCTGAATCCTCCTCCTCCCTCCTGCTCACATCAAGGGACCTCCACCCTCATGCTGACCCTGCTCTCCTGAGGAAGATGCTGCCAAATGTACATCCTCCTGGATCTGATCCATCCCTCAATGCCAGGCCATCCAAAATCAAAGAAACCACAGGTACAGCTCGAAGGAGTAACCTTCTCAGTGATCTGCATGCAAAACATGGCAGTGTAAGAAGTCTTAACACAAAAGAGGGGAGTGAAGCTTATAGGCAGTTGATAAACTATCTAACAGTCAGCCAGATGCATCAGGGAGGCAAACTACATAGGGCAGGATTGGGGGGAGGCAAAAAGGACAGCAGAAGGCATGTCACAAACAATCCTCTCCTTTTAGACCTGGTTAGAGGTAAAGGGAACGTTACTGCCAGATGTCCCTGCATGCCACCCTCGCCCTCACCTGTTCTCAGCCCGAATCTAGTGCTCCCCAATGCACCTCTAAGACCGAACAAAGGTCCCCAAATGTACCACTCGGCCACCTTACCTGCTAAATTGAAGAGGAGTCCTGACTTGCATGCTCAGAGACCCGCAAGCAGCCTTGAAATAAGGCCCAGTCTTTCTGAACGGAGAAGTTCATTTTCCGGCCTCGAGTGTGAGTTAGAGCAAAGTTTTAACCCTGATCGGTTCCTTTCTCTGAATAGGAATCGCAGCGGAGGCATACCCCATGCCAGCCCAGAGGACTGGCACAGATCTGACTGCAGGATGACACATGCTGTCCAACAGACGCCTAATGATTCTCTTTGTCTCTCTAACACCCCTAGTGTAGCTCGAACAGAACACCCTGGAATGCAGTTGGGAGGAGGAGGAGACCTGTCTGCTATTTTACCAAGGCACGCCAGAACCTGTGCCAGCCCCCCACCACCACCTCCACCACCACCTCCACCACCACCTCTTCTGCCTCTGTCAAGTCTCTCAATGAACACCAGCTGCAGTGTCTCAAAACAAGAGGCAGTCATCCCTCTGAGACAGAACCATGTCCATATGACTCAAGGAGTCCATCAGTGTGACACTAACTCCAATAGTCTAAGGCGGGGCAGGGAACTTAGAAGGAGTTCCAGTAGCATTACAACTGGCTCTGGAAGTATTGAAGCACTCTTTGAGAAAGCTAGAACAACCTCTGTGGGACGAATCCAGCAAGGGAATTTCCAACCAACTGAGCCACAACTGCAGAGAAGATCCACCAAGAAGAAGCTATCAAAAAGCTACTCCCAAGGTTCCATGGCTTCACAAACAACCTGTTGGTCTACGAGCAGTAGGGACAGCAGGAGAAGCACCTCCCTTGTGCTTCCACTACAGAAAGAGACAAAGCATACAAAAAACACACAGAAGCTTGATTCTAGTCCCTGGAGATGCAATGGTCCATTCAGTTACTGCTTCTTCAAACGGAAAAATCAGACTGAGGATGATGAAGGAGATATGGAAGGCTTAAGAAGGCACTGTGGTGACCTACGTGAAGCAGGTCCTTCCCAGTACCCCAATCCTGTCCTAGACAATACAGGAGAGCAGCTATATGGTGAAGTTCTGAATAACATGAGTTTTGGGGACAGAGTAGCCCGAATAAATGCACTGAAAGACCATATGTATGTCTTCCCTGCTGGATTCTCTGATGTTCGCAGGGATGCAAGTGAGCTAATTGCACTGGTGCGCTCCAGTGTGGGCAGAGGTGACAGAGGTACTCCGCCTATGCAGGCACAGGAGCTGGCCCAGTATAAGCAGCTGCTAGCAATTGAGTCCAAAGAACTTGGACGGGCATGCCGAAGGATGGCCCAAGCACACGGGAGTCCAGAGGAGATGTTGCTGGCAGTCACTTGTAGTTTCCAGGTGCTTTGCTGCTTATCTGAGGTCTGCATGTGCTTGGTGCGTGGTCTAGGATCATCAGCCTCCCAGCAGCAGCGTGAGGTTGTTGCTAAGATTGACGAGGTTGTCATGAACTATATCTGCCTGCTCCGTGCAGCAGAGGCCGCCTCTGGTAGTGCCCCTGGAGACCACAGTGTTAAAGCACTTGCTCGCCACTCCAGCACCATGTCAGCTATCGCCAACACCCTCACCCGCTCCCTTAAAACACTGCTCAGCAAGTAGGCCTCTTCTGGTGACCCTGATTCAGACTAAGACTGTGTTATTTGCAAAGCCATACATGGACATCTGGGTTGAGTGAAGAACCCAGTCGGATATACTGTTATGAATAATCATGTGGTGTGCATAATTATTTTCTATGTAAAAATGTATATACATATACATTTTAAATATATACAAAGCTATAGGACTTTTAAAGGAGCTTTAAAAGATTATTCGTCTAATCCAAATATCTTAAAATGCTGTAATGTCACATGTTGCAGTTTAAAAATAGAGTATCAGATTAGGTGGCTTTGAAGAGTTATAATACTCAGCATTTAAAATGGCTTCTTATGGAAATTTTCTTTAAGTGTTTTTTATTGATTAAGTGCAGAAGGAGATCAATGTCACTGAGACAAAAATGCAATATTTATTTATTTAATAGAAATAATTTATTTAATAGAAAGAAATAATATTTTTTCTTTTCAAAAACAATGAATACGAATTTAGATTCTTCTTTCTTTGTATTTTTTTGACATTTGTTGCTTTCTGATCTTACTTGTTAAAAATGTTTCACAGGCCACAATACCAAATTCCTCATCATGATTTAAGACTATACACATAATTACAATCATTCTTAACTTCTTCCAGAATCTCCAAAATACAATAAAGCATTCAAAGAGCTGAAAAAAGGTTATTTGTGACTGTCTTTATTGATTGACTGGCTCATTTAATGATTGTTTGAAATCTACTCCACATTCTTATCTGCAAATTCTTGTACTTACCCATTCAGCGTGCTCAAAAAAACTTTGGCACTATGCATTTCTGTTGGTTTGCTTTCTTAATGCTTTGAATTTAAGCTATCACAGACCTGTGAACTTTGACTTTAAAGTGTTTTCACTCATATCACAAGATACCATAGGTCTATACGGCAGGTGAGGGGGGAGGGGGGGAGGGGATAAGGTATCTCAAAGAAATGCCTTTTCCAGGATTTTTGTTTTTCATCACTATGGCTCATGAAATTTTCTCATTTCATTTGGAAATCAAGACTTCTAGAGTCTCAACTCAAGCTCCTAGAGTCTGGACAAAGAGTGGTGAGACACAGAATCCAAGGTGTCTGAAATCCAGTGTGAAGTTTCTGCAGTCTGTGATGGTTTAGGATGTTACACCATCTAACAGGAGATTTTAGACTACTTCATGCTTCTATCTGCTGACAAACTTAATGGGGAAGCTGATTTCCTTTTCCAGTGGGGCTCAGCACCTGCCCACAGTGACAAAACTGCTACCAAATGTTTTGCTGGCCCTATTATTGTGCTTCAATGGTCAGCCAACTCTCTGGACCTAAATACCATAAAGAATGTATGGGGTATTATTAGAAGGAAGATGAGAAAGATGAGAACCTGACCCAGTAAAACAGACAAGCTGAAGGCCACTATCAAAGCAAAATCGGCTTCAGTAACATCTCAGCATTTCCACAAACTACTTTCTATAATGTACGTCTGTTACTCTTTGATGAAATAATTTGAGAGACTGGATGTCTGATTTTAGTGAGCTTTAAGTCATACTGACCAAAAGTGGAACAAAAAACGCTTGAAATATGTCACTTTAAGTATAATAAATATATATGACAGTTTACCTTTTACTGAACCACAAACTGTGAAGTATAGTTCAGTTTTAGAGGAAACAGGAGTTACAAGCAGGACAGCACTCAAGTGATCATGATTAACTAATAAGAGAGGATTGGGACATTTACAAAGGTCATTCAGTCTCCACAAGGAAAAGTTATTTAAGGTCTCAGCTGATTTCACTCACCGTGGAAAATCAGTTTAAGTGTCATGGCTGATGCTACCATATCTTGTATACTTTGAAAGGAATAAAACTGAAGGTAAAGAATGTAGAAATTATAGAATGTGAGGGACTGAATGATGTGGTTTCTCAGGCACCACAGACAAAAAAGAATTAACCATGTGAGAATCAACTGGCAGTTTCATACTTATTATAGGAAACAGTGTGACCATATGCAAATGGTTTAAGCACCTGAAGTATAAATGGTATACAGGGAAAGATTTAAAATTCCTCAATCTATTCATTGAGGTTACACACCGGGCCTCATCCGCTCTCTATACTGCAAGCTCTTTACAAGGGTCATCAGGTAGCCACCTCCCTTTGCCACAACACCTCTACAAGTATCAACAGTGAGGTCTGGCATCCCAGATTAACTCCATAGAACTCTGTGTAGATCCATATCACCTTCCCTGGTGACTACGGCAGTATCAGGCTTCATTGGCTCCGTTGATGCATGCTCATTTAAAGATTTCGTTTAAAGATTTAATGAACAGTCAACAGTAAATCAAATCTATTAAAATGAGTTTATCCTGCTTTTGTTGAAGTAACCATCTCTACTGTCCAGGAAATGCTTTCTACTAGATTGTGGAGCATTGCTATGAAAATAAGACTGTTAGTGCGGTCAGTATGTTGGATGATCACTACCCCATCTCAACTCCAACTCCCCAACTCATCCCAGAAGTATTACTGGGGAGCACCATGCTCTTTTCATTCATATTCAAGCAACTACTAATTAACCTAGCAATATCATACCAACCACCTAGCCACACCTTAGCAATCACATAGTCACACCATAGTTACAATGTAGCAACCACCCATCGACACCTTAGCAACCAGCTAGTAGCACTACAGGTACCACATAGCAACATCATAGCAACCACCTAGTAGCACCATAGTTACCACATAGCAATGACCAAGTTGCATCATAGTTACCACATAGCAACTCAACAGCAACAACCTGGCAGCACCATTGTAAGCACTTAGTAGCACCATAGTTACCACGGACCAACAACTTAGCAACATCACAGCAACCATCTAGTAATATAACAGTGACATCCTTGCAACCCCATAGCAACCACCTAGTAGCACCATAGTTACCACCTAACAATCTCCAAGTAGCATCATAGTTACCCCGTAGCAACCACCTAATTGTTCCATAGTTACCACCTAGCAACTCAACAGCAATCACCTGGAAGCACCATTGTAAGCACTTAGTAGCACCATAGTTACCACCTACCACTTAGAAACATCATAGCATCCATATAGCAATACCACAGTAACAAACTTGCAACACCATAGCAACCACCAACGAGAACCTAGTTACACCCTAGTGACCATGTAGCAACAGCCTATCAAACCATTCTGTGTCATTCTTCTCCTTTATGCTGTAGTAAAATCCTTTCAGATATAAATACAGAGATATGAAACTTGTTGGACGTGTTCAGTATATTTCTTTACTGAAAGCCCAGCGGTTAATGAAGGAACTGAGACTGAACGAGCAGCAGTCTGCCTCTACCCTCCCTCCACCCACACCGTCTCTTCCGCCTCACTTCCATTTCTTCTGTGTTGGAGTGACGGACGGCCTCGTCATTTCCTTTCTGCCCGGGTGCGTGTCTGTGCTGGTTTAGGATGCAGAGCTGCAGTTTTCCTTCACTTTAATCGAAGCTGTGCAGCTCCTCGCCCTCGGGGAAGCCCGTCTCCTGCCCGCCCGCCCGCAGCGCCTCCGCTCTCCGCTTCTCCTCTTCTCCTCGGTCCTCCTCTGCAGTCATGCCCAACATCGTGCTCTTCAGCGGCAGCTCTCACCACGACCTGTCCCACAAGGTGGCGGACCGCCTCGGGCTCGAGCTGGGCAAAGTCATCACCAAGAAGTTCAGCAACCAGGAGACGTGGTATGCGGCTGCTTTAAGGTCCAGGGCGCTTGTTTGGGGGGTTTAAACTCCGAGTTGCTGTGTTTCTGGATGTGGTGGGAAGTTCTCCACCTTCTCCCGCCCTCATGTGTTTACAGCCCGGGCAGCTAGCGGGCTAACGCTAATGTCTGTGGAGCAGCTGTTTAACTGCATACCTTAGTTTCATGAAGAGCAAACCAGGGTTTAGTAATTTATGAGCTCCAGACTCGCCCTGCCTCCGCGTTTACCATGTTAGACTAGCAGCAGCAGCAGCAGCCTACTGACAGCTAGTTTCCATGCAGCCTCTCAGAGTCCCCACTCTGTTACACCAGCCTACTGTAACCTAGAGACTCTTGTAACACCAGCCTACTGTAGTCTAGGGATTGTTGTAACCTGGAGACTACTGTAATCTAGAGACACCTGTAACACCAGCCTACTGTAACCTAGAGACTCCTGTATCACCAGCCTACTGTAACCTAGAGACTCTTGTAACACCAGCCTACTGTAACCTAGAGACTCCTGTATCACCAGCCTACTGTAACCTAGAGACTACTGTAACACCAGCATACTGTAACCTAGAGACTACTGTAACATCAGCTTACTGTAACCTAGAGACTACTGTAACACCAGCTTACTGTAACCTAGAGACTCTTGTAACACCAGCCTCCTGTAACCTAGAGCCTACTGTAACACCAACCTACTGTAACACCAGCCTCCTGTAACCTAGACTACTGTAACACCAGCTTCCTGTAACACCAACATGTTTTAACGTAGAGACTCCTGTAACAATAGCCTACTGTAACCCCAGCCTCCTGTAACTTGGAGACTACTGAAGCACCAGCCTCCTGTAACCTACAGATTTCTGTAGCACCAGTCTACTTTAACCTAGACTACTGTAAAACCAGCCTGTTGTAACCTAGAGACTACTGTACCACCAACCTTCTGTAACACCAGCCTCCTGTAATGTAGAGACTACAGTAACACCAGCCTCCTGTAACACCAGCGTCCTGTAACCTAGAGACTACAGTAACACCAGCCTCCTGTAACCTAGAGACTACAGTAACACCAGCCTCCTGTAACCTAGAGACTACAGTAACACCAGCCTCCTCTAACCTAGAGCCTACTGTAACACCAGTCTACTGTAACCTAGAGACTACTGTAACATCGGAATGTGAAGTAACGTTACAGCCTACTGTGACATCAGAATGAAGAAACTTCACAGTGTCCTGTAACATCAGAATGTGAAGTAATGTTACAGCCTACAGTGACATCAGAATGTGAAGAAACATTACAGTGCACTGTAGGATCAGCCTACTGTAACATTGAGCCTACTGTAACATTAGAATGTGAAGTAATGTTAGAACTTACTGTGACATCAGAAGAAACATTACAGTCTACTGTGTTTTCTCCAGTCCACCATTCAGCCTATCCGGTTACCATGAAGTTTGTCAACACCAGTCTACTGTACAGAACATAATACAGAATAAATGACTGTTCTGTTACCTGCTTAATATTTATGCCATGACGTACTTTAATATTCACAATGACAAATTATTTGGCCTGTAGCCCAGTAGTTCTAGCTTATTGCATGTTAATTTTATTTATTTATTTTTGTTTGTTTTTTTATTTGTCTTAAAACTAGAGTACTGTACAGCATATAATACAAAATAGATGTACTCTTCTGTTAGCTGCTTAATATTTATCATTTAATATTCATAATGTCACATTGTTTGCTGTAGCCCAGTATTTCTAGCTTATTGCATGTTAATATAGTTCTTATTTATTTATGTCTTAATACCAGGCTAATGTACTTAGCTTTAGAGTAGCCTCTCAGTCTGCCATACAACGCATCGCTCTTACTTCAGGAGAAAGCATCAGCCTATTTGTGTGAAGCTAATGTGTAGCTATTTACAGCAATATTTACTGTACTTTATGATTATTACAGTATTATTTACTGCTTCGTGGTCATTAAATTACTCAAAGGTTATCAGTTTCTGGACGTATAGCCCATCTGCTTTAGACCCTTTTATAAATTTTGCTAAACATTCAAATCTCATTTTAATGTTATTTTGATGTACCCTAGTAAACAGTGATTTACCCAAGTATATTTTTGGTTTTGAGCTACTTTATCCCTAATTTTTAGTAGATGTTATTATTATTATTGTTATTATTATTATTATTATTATTATTATTATTTATATGAAGTTGTATTTATTGTAAATAACATTTTTTAGCACATTCAGAATTCTTTGCTTTGGTTTCTGTTAGCAGTCACTTGTAACTAAACACAGTCAAACTGTTTGTTTTTCATTGAGTAAACTTTCACAGTGCATGCTGGAAAAAGTAAGTGAACCTTCAAATTGAATAACATGTAGAACCAGTCATAATGCCACTGCATTTCGATACAATTCACAAATTATTTTTGTTTCAACATTCTTTGATAGAATGTTCTTTTGATAATATTCTTCCACTTGACGTTATGAACCTCTGATCTTGCATTTTGATACATCATTGAATTCATGTAGGGATCTGGGTATAAAGTCACTGAGGCAGCAAAGCAGCCCAAAAAATCATGCTCCCTCCATCATGCTTCACAGACAAGATTAAGTGTTGGTGTTGTGCAGTGTTTTCCTCCAAATGTAATGGTGTGGATTTGTGGTAAAAGATTCCACTTATGTCTCATCTGTGCATCAAATATTTGCCAAAACCAGGCCATGGACAAGTGCTGTGACAACTACAGAGATGCACTTGCTTTTTTAGCCTGAACTGTGAACATGTATGTTTATGTATGTTTAATGTTCAATATGCTTAATTAACAATATGAACAGTGCAACAGATTGTGTTTTGTTTGTTTAGGGAGATTGTCTGTAAGGATGCCCTAAATAACAATCGGACCACATTTTATTAGTAATCAATTTAGAACACCAAAGGGTTCACTTAATTTTTCTTGCAGCTGTAGCCTGTCACCTCCAGGTTGCTAAATAGCTTGTCAACATGAGCAGCCTATTAACACATCATATACCACTAACATCAGGCTTGATTCTATATCAATATAATGTGATAATGGAGAGCATCGAAGGTCAATTTGACTGGAATTACAAAGTCCTATGGCTTCCTGAAATATTGTTAGAATCTCATTTAGGTAAAAAGGGAAAACATTCCAAGCTGGGATTTGGATTACTAAGTAACTGTTACTATAAGCCATGGCTGAAAATGTGGGATTATTTGGATGCTGTTTGGTATAACTGTTGTAACTAACTCTCAAAGAAAGTTCAATCTAATCAAATGCAACTTTCGATGTGTGAATATATTGAATATATGTGTAAATTATTACAATATTAGGGTGAAAGGATAAGTTTATTCAGGAACACTTAGTTCCTTACTAGAACACTTACTAAAGACTATAGTACCCTGTTGGGCTGGCTCTTGATGCAAGAGGAGATAGTTGGGCATGGAGGAATACAGGTTCTGTATGGAATCCTGCAGCACATTTGCCCACAGATGTTGCAGCTTAGCCGGTAGATCCTGCACACATATAGGTTGCCAAATTGCAAAATTGCAGTTAGAAAAAACACCAGTTCTAAGTCCTGCCATCAGAGATCTGAGTCCCTTGTGCATTACCATTACTAGGGGTGCATGGTAGCAGACTGTTGTATGCGATGGCTCTCAAGATCATCACACCAGCAGTTTAGGACAGCAAAGGCAGGATTGAAGTGCTTACTACAAGGCTTCCATACTCAAACCCAACTGTGGTCAGATTTCAAACAGAGCCTGGATTTGTCATTGAAGATAGTTTCAATCCTGTGTGTGTGTCCTCACGTAACCACTGCTCCCAACACCTACACTTTAGCTTGATCTGCACTGTCTAGATGGTGCATGATTTGTCAATACCAGTGATCTTCAAAGTTTTCAAATGTCTGAATGCTAGTTTCTAGCAGTTGGTTATCTCTCACCAAGTTGTTGCAACCCTGGTTGACTCTGACCATTATCGAGACTCCACAGACTTGCCATTGCCATAAAAATCCTGCTGATAAAGCACCTATAGTTCATGACCTGTGACTTGAAATGCAGTGCAGAGTTTTAAAGTGTTAGCAGTTTATTTCCTCTATCCCAGCTAAACATGTTGGTGAATTGGGGGATTTGAACATGAAATATCATAAGGGTTCAAATAACAAACTGGTAAAATGTATTCAGACCTAACTTTCTGCATGGGTATTTTATTTGAAATGGAGTTTCTTCTTGCATACGAGTTCAAGAAAAGAGATCAAAAAGAACCATCAGTCATATCTGATGTTTCTCAGTTGATAACTGATGGCTGTATTATTATAGAGGTAATTTTGTGCCAAATGTTTTACACAAAATAATGCAACATAATGAACATTTATATTTAATTGCTGATTGGTTTGTAGATACTACACATAGTCAAGTGTTTCTGTCCATCCAGGTGATTAATGCTTGAAGAGGTGAGGTGTGCTAAATATTCATGCTTAATGAAGCTAGTTAGCTAATTAGCTATTTATTTGGCTTCTAGATAAAGCCAAGTAGATACTGGTTAGGATTACCGTATTTTCCGTACCAGAATATAAGCCGCACCTGCAAAGTAAAAAAAAAAACAAACAAAACAAAAAAACCCTGGAAAATAACATATATAAGAAGAAAAAGCTGCAGCTTTTTAGTGGTTATAAGTAGCGGCTTGTAGTCCAGAAAATACAGTAGTTGATTAGCCATTTTTAATACTTCAGCGTTTAACATTAAGCAATTAAACATTAACTTTTAATGGGAACAAAATCAGCTTACCTGCTGTTGTTTACTTGAAACAAAGAATGAAGTAAAAGAATAAAGCAGAAGCAAAAGACTTTAAATAAAAAAAAATATAATTGGCAAAATTCAAACAAAAATAGTGTCAAATAACTACAGAGTAATAAACCATACAATTTTTTCCCCCTTTCATAACATATAATTTATCCATTTGATTCTTAGAATATTTTTGCATATTATTTTGTGTAAAACCTTTGGCACAAAATAAACTTCTACATACTATATCGGTAGGTGAAGCTGTTAATTTTTAACAGCATCCAGAGCACACTCCTTTTTATACTTGTAGAATTCAGGCCTGACCACTACTTGCAGATCCTGAAACCCAGCACCTCTGAAGGATTTGTGCATTAGCCACTGTTGGGAACAGTCTGTCCCATGTTGGGTCTCGTGCTTTTCACTCACATGTGGAGTATGGTGTCCATTTTCCCTCCTAAATGATTGGCTACAGGCTCTCTTGTGCTTGGATGGCTGAGGTTTTCAGTCACATGACATGAGTAGAGAGTGATGAGAGAGTGAGAGAGGTTTTTATCTGAAGAATCTGTCGCACAAGTGTCATTTCTTGGCTTTAGTCTTTTCTGTCTAAGGGGAAAGGGCCTCCAACACATTCTATCTAAGGTTAAACCTTAAGGAACCAGGAGACATTTGAACTCTATACTCCACCAGGGTCTTATGTTTTAGTTTAAAGAAGGAAATAAAACTGATGCTGAGGTCTGGTGTGCAGGTGTTTTCCATGTTCGTACACAGAAGGAAACTGCTGAGCTCAAACAACTGATGTTCAATCTGGGCTATAGGACTAAGAATTCCACTTAATGCTATACTTCAGATGGTACAGAGCACATAAACACAATTGCAGAATTGATAAGCATCAAGTTCTGGCTCTGCTTATAATTTAAGGGTGTGTTTATTCTTGTCGACTTTGGTGCAATTAAAAAGAAACCTTGTGCAATTGCTCTGTTCTTTCCGTTTGAAAGGCATTCAGTCTTACTCTATCAAATGGAACTAACAGAGATGAAACAAGGTTTCATTTTAAGCAGGTGGGTTTGTATCTGCATGAGTTCTGGTGCAGTTTGTTTGGAGTATGGACAAAAAATGAACGAAAGGCACCTAAACAAACCAAATGCAAGCAGTAATGTTACAAGATGATCGTATTATAGGTGATGTTGAAGCTTGACTTCTGTATTGGCTGGTCTTACCTGCCCATGTTTCTGTATTTCTTTTGTCTGATGCTTTAGTTTGGCGAAGCTGAGTCCTAATCACTACAAGACTACATAGTGTTTTAAAACTAATTACCATTAGAACTGCATTCATTAATGTAGTTGCCTCAGTGAAGGCTTGTGCGAGTTGACATGCATAAATTTTACAGCTTTGACAAATGTCGGTTTGTGGCAATAAACAAGTTCATGTCTACATTATCAAAAATGAGGTTTAATACTGAGATCAGTCAAGTTTGGTCCAGGGGTTAGATTTTTAAGTCATTTCTCTTTTTTCTCTGGAAATCACCTGCACAATATTTATTCCTACCCACAGGACTAAACCAGGACTGGACTGTAACAGTATATCATTTTTTGCTTGGTCTGGACCAAGGGAACCAAACTAGTAAACTTTCGAAAATAATTTATGGAATCTAATTTGGTATCTGCTTACTAATACTTCCTAAATGTATTCCAGATACAGAAGTTGTTATAGTGTGACTAGCTTAGTAGAAACTGAGATGAAAACAAGCACTTTAACCTCAAATGTATACAAATGTGGTGGCTCATAAACTGTAAAAATGTTGAAATTATTCAGCATTTCAGAAATCTATTTAACCAGGAGTAAATTATGTTCACTTTAAAATACTTACTAGTTGCAGGTTTCATTATAAAGTACTAACACTATTTACGAGATGCGCATTCATTAATAAATAGGTATTGGCTGTGCATCGCTGGGCTGGCAGAACATTTCGGCCTGACTCGGGCAGGGATGTTCAAACCCCTATATTGCTAATCTCCTATATTTATGAATCCTGAGACCCATATATTTTATCTTCACTTAAAGAAGTCCATAAAAACATTATAATTATAGTATAGTATACGTATGCTTGGATATATGAAGTCCTACAATTTTTGAAAACATTGTGTATGTAGAGTGTATAATAGAAATGATGATGAAGAAAACTATCCTGTTGTCATCTCCTAAAGTGTGGAGATAGGTGAGAGTGTGCGAGGGGAGGATGTGTACATCGTGCAGAGTGGCTGTGGAGAGATCAATGACAACCTGATGGAGCTACTGATCATGATCAACGCCTGCAAGATTGCCTCCTCATCCCGTGTAACAGCTGTCATTCCCTGCTTTCCTTACGCCCGACAGGACAAGAAGGACAAGGTTAGAAACCACTTCAAACCTCTGAAAGGGATGTACGTGGGCCCACTTTCATAACTGCATCATTTTATACAGTTACTGTTTCATAATAGTTACTGAATAGTTAAGGGTTTATATTAGTTATTGACTAGTTTATAGATGTTGGAGTTTCAAGAATGTATAGTAGTTCATGAAAAGTATATAGTAATTTATAGCTGGTGAATAGTTTATAGTCGTTTAATGTTTGTGGTCTACTTAGAATTAAGATAACATTACCAAGATGTGAAGTGGAGATTTCTCGTATTTGGCCAGAAGAGGTCATTTTGCTAAAACCTAACTATTTGCAACTAAGATTACTAGCTAATATTTAGTTTACATCTAAAATCAATGTTGTAAACACTATAAGAATACAAGTTCTTTACGGATGTGCCATTGTGCCAAACTACAAATGATGTTTTTGATTTAGTTTCAGAACTCAAATAAAACTAAATAATCCCACAGCAATTACCCCTGTTTTTTAGACTTACAATGTAGCAGAATGTTCATGGTTAAATTTTTCGCCTAGAAACAGTGCTACTGGGCACTCCAGGACGAGGTTTGGTTCCTGAAATTGTTTCGGTTTTTTTCACTGCTCATGAGTTTTCTTGTGTTGTTTAGCAGCAGAATGTATAGTTGTTTTTTGGAGGGGTGTGCAGATGTTGTGGAGCACCTCAGTAGACATTGGGGAATTTAATCTGGCGTGATCATCAGTTACAAATGTAGATATTTTCAGTATGGATTAGATTAGATTAGATTTGATGTACATTAACACAGTGTTATTGTATTTAAATGAAGCTGAGAATATTGGCACTGATGGTTTGAGTGTTTAGTTTTACCTCGACACTCAAATCAAGGTTTACAAAGACACTGAAATTCCACACATCACTGCCAACATTGAATAGCTTTTCCTTTTGAAAATACTTTTAGAGCTGTTAACTATCAGAGGGGGCTTTTAACAGATCATATATCAGATGTTGTAGAGCTTCAGGACTGAAGTGGACAAACACTTTGATGTCCAGATGTCCAAAGGTCAAAGTTTATGCGGTTAACAGAGGTCGGCTGCTTTCTGTTATTCAACTCCCTGTTCTTCACTGATAAAATGCCAGATGAGACACATGAGCTTTTCACACTTATGCTTTTGACTTTTCTGGTTTGCAAAGTTTGCAGAGAAACTTTTTAGGTACCAAGAAATTAGAGAAGTAGATTCTGCTCTACAGATTTGATGTTCGATATCCACTTATTTTAAAAATGCCAAGAAGATCTAACAATAACAATATGAAGCAAACATTAGCTTAGCTTGCCAGTTACATCCAGTGTAACTGATGCAATGTGTCTCCTTCAAGTCGCACAGCCTATTTAATAGCATGGGAAAATGCAGTGTTTATTTCATTATGTTTTGATGACAGATTACAGGAAAACAAAGAATTTGGTCTTTAAACAGATAATACATCCTGAGAGGGACACTAACAGGGTTAAAAGTCAGCATTGCAATCATGTGGTACTAGGACTTTACAGTTTTTCACTTGTTAATGCTTGTGTTATTGCCACTGCAGTACTGCTCACACAGAAGGCTGTGAAAAGGCCGAGTCCTCTAACCAATCATTGTTTTTACTGTGCTGTGAGATTTACAGTTATTTCTATTCTTTAAGCCACTCATAAAGTGTGGTGTCAGTGTAATTACAGTACAGTGTTGTGTCCCATTTTACCCTTCAGTGAAATCTGGTTTTATTTCCAGAGTCGTGCCCCCATTTCTGCAAAGTTGGTTGCTAATATGCTTTCGGTTGCTGGAGCCGACCACATCATCACCATGGATCTCCATGCTTCACAAATCCAGGTAAGCCTCTCCAAGGTCAACTATGCTGTCAGTGCCTTGCTTTTTTCCTCCCTCTTCTTTGATTTGATAAATATTTGTCCATTGCTGCAAAGCTGCTGCCTATGCCTTTTTGGAATTTTACGTAAACTAAACATTAACTAGAGTGTAAGTATGTAACCTCAATTTAGATACAAGCGGCCTGGTGAGAGAGAAACTGCAATAGAGCACCAGTGACCAGTCATGTCCTATGGGAGTATGTGATTTGTAATTGTGATTTAAGCGACAAGCAAACTATGGAAGTACACACAATTTTGTAGCCACAATTTAGGAAAGCAGCGAAAGAGTGACCAGTTGAGTGCCCAGCTTCTGCTCTTTGAACGTTTTCCATTTTTTTGGCTCAACAGTGGGGTGCTTAACACAGAAGAGAGGCTCATAACTGTTTTTAGAAAATGATTTTTAGAAAAAAAATATATAGAGCATTGTGTTGGCGCTTACATTTTCTTTCTGGAGGCTGGACCTTGTACATGCCAACAAGTGACAATGCGAGCAGCCTCCAACATTGCCACAAGATGTGAACTTGGGGCCACGTTTTATGGCCATTTTACGGTTTGGTACATGTAGTCAAATGCATGCAAATAAAAAAATCTTTCAAAATCTTGAGACAAGTTGGGCTTAAGCTTTGAATGTTTACATGTGGTCTAAGCGGAACAACCTAAAACACGCCTAGGTAGCCTAGCCAGATTCATTGCCTTTCATTTTTTAGCAGTACTACATAAACATATGCCCTATCTGAGAGTGTTTATTAACTGTTTTCATTTTACTACAGGCTGTAGAGTTAATTGTAGGGTGTCAGATGCCACATTTTAATTTTTACAGCAGCTTTTCTTCTCTGCGCTCATCTTTACCAACCATCTTCTAGACCAAGGAAAGCTAGGGAAGCTATAAGGTTATGGAAAGAGCATATTACTAAATATGTAATTGGTTCTGTTGACAACTATGTTGTGCATTGAACATTGCTTCAGCATATGTGGTAGATACCAGCACTAGACTCATCTGGAGTTTCCTTCATCAAGCACACTTAATTCAACTTGCCTGTTAATTTCCAGGTTTGGTTGGTGTGTTTGAGCAGGGAAAACCAAAAATTGTGCTGGACTCTATCCCTTGGTTCCCCACCCCTGCCATATCTAAACTTTGCTTCATTCAGTCCAGTGATGCCTGTTATTCCAATGTTCTAAACTAATGTAAAGTGTAGTCATCTGATTGGTGCATTGTGCTGTCCCTCTCCACACAGGGCTTTTTCGACATCGCTGTGGACAATCTTTATGCAGAACCAGCTGTTCTCCAGTGGATCCGAGAGAACATTCCAGAATGGAAAAACTGCATTATCGTGTCACCTGATGCTGGCGGTGCTAAAAGGTAGGTACTTATTTATTTACCATTCTCATAAAAACATTGGTCAGGGTTTGACGCATTGTAGTGAAGGCCAAATTTGACCAAGAGTATTAAATTGATCAGTGCAGGACATTCATTCCTCTCATGCTTTTGGGAACAGATTTGTGATCCAGTTGTTTCAGGGTTCATTATGAGCTGTACCTGGGTTGAGGATATATGGTTTATATGTTGTTATACTGCAGAATCATCGATGGGAATGTAGAAGTTGTCAGGCCATTACAGTGTTCTTAGGCAGTAACCGTACATCATGTGGCTTCAGGGTGACGTCCATTGCTGACCGCCTCAACGTTGAGTTTGCACTCATTCATAAAGAACGCAAGAAGGCCAATGAGGTTGACCGTATGGTCCTGGTGGGAGATGTTAAGGACCGTGTGGCCATTCTTGTGGATGACATGGCAGATACGTGTGGAACCATTTGCCATGCTGCTGATAAGTAAGTTGAATCACATGTACAAGCTGAACAATAAAAATGCACCCAATAATAGCATCAATCTCCAAGTTGCCAAAGGTCACATTAAAGATCACATGGGGACACGTCACATTCTCTCTTGGTCCATGTGTCTTCTAGTAGTTAATTAGTAATATTATAGGTCTATGCTCAAAATGATAAACAATCTTTTCATATATAAATATGAACTGGCTCTTGTTTTTCATAATATTTATCTTTATCCTGATCCCACCCCCCACCCTGCTCTGCTGTTGTTTCCTCTACCACATCATCTTTCATTTTCTCATTGTGTGGGTTTGTGTTATCAGGCTAATCTCTGCAGGTGCAATAAAAGTCTATGCCATTCTCACGCATGGCATCTTCTCCGGACCTGCCATCTCACGCATCAACAATGCCCCTTTTGAGGCTGTGGTGGTCACCAACACCATTCCACAAGAGGAAAAGATGAAGCAGTGTCCCAAAATTCAGGTAATCAAAAATATTTCCACAGCTGTTAGTAAAGCGTACACATTAAGATTGAAGGTTTTCTTCATTTTTGTGATGAGTAACCAAAGTGATTCACATACCATCATATATAAAAATATATAGACCCTGATGCTACCACCACCATGCTTAACATTTGGTACAGCATTCTGTGGTTGAATACATTTTACTCCTCCAAACATATCTTTGGTCATTGTGGCCAAACAGCTGAATCTTTCATCTGACTATTAAACCTTCCTGAGAAGTTGTCCATGTCATCAGCTGCTAACATTTAGTCAAGCTTTAGGGTGTTGATTCTGGAGAAGGGGCTTCTTTCTTGAAATGCAGCCACAGAGTGAGTTTGGGTCTTCCAGTCCTTGACAAAGCAGCTAAACCTACACTGTGTGTACTAATATACAGTTAGTATGATAGTATCATATATGAACTGATGATCTTGGAATCTGCACATATTTAGAAATGAGTCAGACCATGATCAGATTTGATATCCAATTTTATTAAAAATTGTGATGTGTTTTGCAGGTCATCGACATTTCAATGATTTTGGCTGAGGCCATTCGGAGAACCCACAACGGTGAATCAGTCTCGTACCTCTTCAGCCACGTCCCACTGTAAAGACAGCTTGAGAAGACCAGAGATCTTCTTTCTCCATCAGCCATTCCGTATCATTCCTCAGTGGGAGTCAATAGCAAGTGACTGGCTCGTATTAATTCCCACCAGAATTATTCTCTTATCATTTCCTTAAAGCAGTTGCTAATTTATGATCTTTTTTGGGATGCCCCCCTTCCCCCCCCTCCCCTTCCCTTCCCTTCCTGGCCTGGATCTGGCTTCTGCCTTAATCAACGATCTTGATGCCAATTTCATTTACATGTTGTATCTCATGTCATTTTCCTTATTTGAATATAAGGTGAAACATCTGATAAACAAGCATCTGGAATTGACTTCTTTTCTTTAACTGACTTTCTTCTCTTTATGTCTGGATAGATTGAGTTCAGTAGTTCTACTACAGACAGGTATCCAGTCATTCTGATGACACTCACCAGCCATTCAGTGTTAACTAGATTTGGTTTCCTAAAGTACTCAGAAATGAAACGTCACTGCAGAGATGGGACTTGCCATGTTGTGATTGTTACCAATAGTTCAGCCAACTGGACAGTAGTCAGTATAAATCTTACTAAATATTCATTTTGAGTCCAAATCTGAAACTAGATTTTAAATCTTGATTTAAATTCAGGAGGTGGTCTGGCCCAAAATGAAATTTACCCCTACTTCTACATGGGAGAGTGCTAGTGTCCATTGCTCATTAGCTCCAGAATATTTGTAGCACAAGTAAAAAGCTACTGAAACACATTTTGGACATGTCTTAATTTGTAGCGGTCCAACCAGTCATTAAACGGGTCATGTAAGGAAATTGGTTCTGGATCTTCATTTAGACTCTGTTGCTGTCTTTTGTTACCAGTTTCTGAGAGCATGCCTCAATAGATCATCCCTTTTCTTGACTTTTCTTTCTTGGCTTTTTGTTCATACATTTGAGTTGGATCATTCATGCCAATAGATACTGGATGTCCCTGCTTGCAACTCTGGGTACAGTGATGTTGGAATTCTGGGCCAAAACCAATTTGCAGTCAATTTCATCACCCTATCTCATACCTCAGTAGATTATCCCTTTTCTGGACTTTTGTTTTTAGGCTTTTTGTTCACACATTTGTATCTGGGGGGTATTTTCCAAATCAAATCTATCAGTTGAGTTGGATAATTTGAGCCAAAAGTGTGTGCTGTCCAATAGATACTGGATATTCCTGTTTTCTCTTCCTATTGGACAGGGTTGACTGTGGGCTTAGGTTATCTAGAGAAATTCTGCAGCCTGGCCTGGCTATGCCTTTTAGAAATGCTAAAGGCCCATTTAAAAACCAGTGAATGAGAATATGGCACATTCATTCTTAAACCATGGGATGAGACCAGTTATTCAGTGGAGATACTGATCATTTCAATGAATATTTCAAATGTAAAATGTGAAAATGCTCCTTGTTGGTCCGTTTAAAGACCTACAATTGAATTGTATCAAAATGGCTAACAGACTGTTTCATATAAAAAAATAACAAAGCTGCTGTGACCTGGAAAGCTGGTTTTGTGTTTGTTCTTGATTCCTAAACAATACATTTATCCACTCATTATTCATGGTGTTCAAATTGCCAGAGTATAGAATCAGGAAGACTGTAGCCTTTACTAGATTCTACATATTCCTAACTGTTCCTAAAGGCATTGCATGGAGTCAGCACTAATTTTGTTACTTGAGATAATATAGAATTTAAGCGCTGCATTGTGCTGCGATGTTCAACTATTTTGTGTAGCAGCTCAAAGATTTTGTCTCATTCTACAAGGACAGCTGTTAGTTGTAGGTAGACCTTTTGCCTTTCCTGTTGATCTAAAAACAGACCTATCCCAACCTGAATGACCATAAAAGTGGCTAAACTGGTTGCAGATACATTACAGAATCTTTCCACAGTAACTGTCACTGGTATAGCCATGGCATCCAGAAACCTGCTGTCCTCTTAAAAATGAAGATCCCAGCTCTGGGTTCATAAATGTGGAAATCCTGGGCCAAAGCCAATATCCAATAATTGTCATCAATATATCTGTTATAGAGGTCTAGATTGTCATGAAAGTTAGGCTTGAATCAAACCCCTGTTTGCAGGGTCTAAAACCAGACTTGATCAGGTCCAACTTGTAATGGTCAGAATGTAACCTGAGCCCAATCCAAACTTGAGCACTGCATAAAAGTACTCATTTTAAAGCCCAATGTCCATGAGAAATTGCCTGGGAAGACAAAATTTTGTTGGTTTCGTTTGGGCTGAATGGGATATTCAATGGTATTTGTCCCCAGTGCCACCTAACCATTCAGAATACAATAAACATCTTTTGATAACATTTCTTCATTCTAGTGCCCCAAAAAGTTGGATCTTCTATTAAAAGAACCCTTTTTGTAACTTTTAAGAGTGGGCAAAAAACACTGTTCACAACTGCCCAAGGTGACTATCCAATTAAACTCCATTGTTTACAAACTGTAATAGAATCTCTCTGGTTCCTTCAAATTTTAATACGGCTTCTTCTTGAGAGCAATCTAGAACCATTACAGCAAACCTGACCTAAGATCAGCATGGAAGGGCAACTTCTGCCAACAATAATAGAGCAAGGACAGAATGAAGTCTGGCTCATGGGGTGGCTGAAGATTGTGACTTGGCCTGGGTTCGTTTTTACCGTACACAAAGGCCCGTATTTTCCTACGTATGAAAAATGGCTATAGAAATGGCAGCTCTCACATTATCTGTGGGATGCAGCAACCAAGTGCTACTTGCTTATGGTTTTGATGCCCCGTCTGTTTTAAAATGACAACAGAAATAAAAGAAATGCTTTGACAATGACTGGACTTTCTTGGATTTAATTATTTTACATAGTACAATGTCTCCTTACAGAACTACATGTTGCACTACACAGTTTTTTCCAGCCAGGTTTCTAATACAGTACAAAAATCTTAATCTGAAAAATTATGTAAAATACTTATCTGGACATAATAGTTTTATTCATTATAAAATTAACAGCTTAAGAAGTACAAATATAATGTACTTACATTGCGGGTTGATGTGTGAGCATGTCCAAAGCTCTTGTTTCATAGACAAAAACACTGCAGAGATGTTTGTTATAAAGTGTAAGTCAGTGACTAAATTGTTGTACTAAAATGGGGTCAAGGGTACAGTTGAGGTCAGGGTATGGTTAAGGTTAGTATTAGGACATGGGTGACAGTTAGGTTTGGAGTTGAGGTTAAGATTAGTCACAGGATGATTGTTAGGTTTTGAGGTGAGGTGAGGTAAGGTTGGAGTTGATGTAAGGATTGGGACCAGGGAGATGCTTAGATGTAGGTTTTGAGTTCAGGGTAAAATTACAGTTAAGGTCACGATTGTGACCAGGGTGAGGCTTAAGTTTAGGTTTTGTGTTGAGGGTAAGGTTTGAATCAACATAATTAATCACCAAAGTGAAAATTCAGTTTAGGTTTTGAGTTGACTGTAAGTTTCGAGTTAGGATCAGGACCAGGGTGAGATTAAGGTGTAGGTTTTGAGTTGATGGTAAGGTTTGAGTTACAGTTAGGATCAGGACCAGGGTGAGGTTTAGGTTTTGAGTTGATGGTAAGGTTCGAGTTAAGGATCAGGAACGAAGTGAGATTAAGGTTTAGACTTCAAGTTGACGACAAGGTTAGGATCAGCAACAGGGTTAGGCTTAGGTTTAAGTTTCAAGGTAAGGGTACCCAGAAAGCACAATTTTCTGGCCCACTTCCCACATGGATAGACAGCACTTAGGCAGACTGCACCCACATGTGCACCAGATTTTGACCACATGTAGACCAAACTCATTTTGGTGGCCCACATACAGTAGATTTTCCAGTAGATCGCCCTCCCTGCCATATCAATGCCACAAGCGTCCATGTTTTCAGTGTGGGGCCCCTTCGGGCTCTCACAGGCTGAAGCAGGAGAGCCAGGTCTTTACCAGGACAGGCCCACAGACATGTTCTGTTAAGGTTAGGTGTGACAGAGGCTGGGGTTGTCTGAGAGGAAGGTTGGTACATTTCTACAGCAGTCGGCAGGCAGTGAAAGTTGAAGAGGGGTAGTTCTGTCTTCCAGCGCCAGGCGGCGAGGCTGACTTTCTTTTTTAGGAGGACAGGAGCTTCATGATCTCCACCATCACCATCACCACCACCACACAGCAGCAGCAGCAGCAGCAGGAGGGCCTTTGGGAGAAATACCCGGGTCATCATGGACATCAGGACATCATGGACGGGGCTGTCAGGATGATTTTCACTGAAGGTCACTCGCCGCTCTCAGAGCATATCCTGAAGACTTGTTAGTATTTATTAGGAGCAGAGCGGGCTGTTGACCCGCTCTCCTGCCCGCCTCGGTCCACCTGAGCGCTGAAACGCGACTGTGAGCTGAGGGCAGCTGGACTCGGACGCTGTCGCCCGTTAAAGCTCGAGCTCGAGCCTCGTTTTGGCGCCGGTTTGAATATTAACGGTCGCTAGCTAGCCAGTTAGCTCACGTGCTAACTTCCCGAGCTAACAGTTTAATAAAGCACTGACTCTGTTCACTGACTTGTGTTTCTGTGTGGAAAAAACACCAGCTTTGTCACAATGGCCTAAGAGTTCCAGTGATAAATAAAACCCCGGGTTTGGAGACTGTTTACCCGACAAGCGGCAGTTAGCTCGTTAGCTACCTGCACTGTCCATTTACAGCACGTTTCTGCTGAAACCAGGCTTACAAACGGGGAATTTCTCTCTAACAGCTGCTGAGAACACCTTACATTCAACACCCGACCAGTCCCGTTGCTTAAGTTTAAGACCAACTGCGAGATATTGTCGTAGTTTGACGTGATCACAGACTACTCGTTTATCTTCACTTGAGATGCAGAATTTAAATATTTGTATGAATTTGACCAAATAAATGACTTGCACCTACATTTATTTATTTTATTTTTTGCTTATAAGGACTATAAAACATTTTATATGCTGTCGGACTGATGATCCAGTGTATTTGAGCTGAAACTGCCATATCTTTGAGTTAATTGTAATGATTAGATTGAAAAGGATGTGAACAAGGTTGACCAAAAATATATCTTTTATTATTTTTGTTAGTTATGTATCAGAATGATCCTTTTTCAGGACTTTTATTCTGAAATTTGGGAGCAAACAGCCCCTCATCATTGTGTTCTATAACCTATATCTGGGTCAGTGATGACGTTAGCCCCGCCCCCTCTCGCTGGTCAGTCAGAGTCTGTATGCAGGTGGAGCATGGACATGTGGAAAGAGCAGTAAACATGCACTGGAAGCTTCTTTAGCATTTAAACTGGGATTTAATTCAGTTGGAATTAAATCTGTTCGCTGATCTTTAATCACACAGTGATGAGCAATGGTTAGATAGCATAGCTGGTGATGTTTAAAAAAGAAAAATGATAAAAATATGAACTTTGAGGCAAAAGCACATAGCTAATCATTGGGATGTACACCAAGCCATTCCCAGTGTTTTTGTGTGAAATGGTTTGATGTGAAAACAGTTTCTTCATGTTTCTTCACAGTCGAGGGTGTGTGGAACCAATGTCTATAGCTGGGTTTCTTAACCTGTGGGCCGTGAAGATCTTTCTAGTGGTCTGCCCATCATCAGGGTGAGGCAGTAGTCCACAGTGGGCTGGTAATACTACTTTAAATAATAAGTCTGTCTGAAAAAAATCCTGGTTTAGTACAATTCAAGAGATTGTGTTCAAATTATAAACATTAATGAAACATTTTAATGAAGAAACAATGGTGACGCCATTCCTTAGAAAACACAAAAAAATCATCCAAAAGTACACCCCAGACCACATCGGATATGATCTGATGGCATAAGTAGACTGATTGTCGACATGGGGTCTGACATATAGAGACAACTTTTAGACAAAATTAAGTGCACTTTTTGTAACTAGATGTGTTGTCTAATGTTAGCAAAGCATCTTTGCTCCTTCTTTTTGTGAAGTTTATTTAGGACAGATGTTTTCATGAAGACATTTTTTAAGCTGTTGTTCAGGCCCTAATTCTCACTTTTCAGTCTCTGGACTCAAGAAATAAAATGCAAAGCCAATTTACCATAATATACCATATTGTAAATTTATATCATGCATCATAATGTTATCTGCAACTATAAACAAGCTCAAAGTAATGCCTGTTGATGTTGGTATAGGGGCACCTGTCATCGGCTGGTCCAAAACATTCCCCACTTTCTGTCACTTTGGAGTAATGCTTAGTTCCCCTAGTTTCCTTAGCCAGATTTGAGTAAATTGGGAATTCAATAGAATTTACGCCAATAAACTGGCAAAGGGAGAGAGAGGAATTGAAGACCCATAAGTTGCTGATATTTGAACCAATGCTGATGACAAGTGACCTGATGCTGTTTCACTTCACATTACTTCAGTGCCGGCCATGAAAAGCATTATGAAATGAGAAAGCATCCTTCAGGTCAGAGGTCTTCATATTCAGGTGTTGAATCCATTTTCTAATCATGGATTTTGTAATCACTGGTAGGTAAGGTACCGTGCAGTTAGTCAGTGACACTGATTACAAAATCCAGGACTGGGAACTGGGTTCAGGATCTGCATTTGAAGATCTCTGCCATACATTTACTATGCAGTGTCCCTAAGGGCTGTCTTTGCTAAAAGTCAAGTGTGAGCAAAGAGTTGGCTTCAGTTTGTAAACATTAGTCACATCCTGGTCCTGCTTTACCCCACCTTATTTCATGAGAACCAAGTAACGATGATTTAAGGGTGGACTTAGTTTCATTTATTTGTTTTTCCAGAGAAAAAAGGTGCTCTCAGTTGTTGTTGCTTGTAGCTCATATTGACAGTTGGGTTTGCTGATTAGCAGGGAATCTAACTGTATATTGGCTTTACTTTGCCAACAAGGGTAAGAGATGTTATCCCTGTACGTAGGCTGGGTTTGTTTACATTGCTTTACTTTTCCTTCTACAAATACCTTTAACACTTGTTCCATTCAGAAGACTTTCATGCTCTTTCACAGGCTCCGTCAGCGTCTTCATGGCCCAATGATGCGCCGTCACTGGCTGTTGGTTGGTGCTTGTGGATGGGTGCTGCTCATCCTCATGTTCGTTAGCAAGTTCATCAACTTCAACTTCAGGATGCCAGATGGTATGTGTCACATGAACCCTCCAAGACTGCACTGCGCCAGTGTGTTCCTCAGTTTTCACCTAAGCTTTTAATGAGGCTGCGTATGTAACTCAATCTTTAAATGTAATGCAGCACTTCTATTGAAAGTTATGCTTTGTATCAGTTGCATGTTGTAATCTGAATTTGTTGTTACTATTTGCAGTAATATAAACTATGGCTGGGTGATATAATCATTTATTTTGATATCAGTGTATAAACAGAGTGTGATATGGCCATGATATTGTTTATATCCAGTTTTTTTAATAACCTTTCAATTTTGCAGAAAGCATGGTGCCAGTAGTTTTATGTATATGTGCTCCAGAGAGTCCTGTTCTTTTGGCAGTACATTTAATACAGGGACTAGAAACAGGTGTGTGTGTCAGCAAAGTAAATGAATCTGTTCATTAGAAGGGGTGTCCACAAACGTGTGTGTGTGTATTACTGGTTTAATGTACTTGACTGTTCATATTGATGTCTTTAAGTACCTTTGAGTTAAATGCCTGCAAGAAACATTCATTTGTTCTTTTCCAGACTATGGAGGAAGGGCTGAAATGCTGAACTGGACCTTTCCATTAATAAAGACTGTGAAACCTCAGCCTGAGCAGCTGGTACAGAAGCCAGCATCTCAGCCGTCCCCAGCAGTGAGTCTGCTTTTCAGTGCTCAGGCCCAAATTCTCAGCACTTTGTCTGGTTTTGTCTGTGTGTTAGTCTTTGTGCTGGTTCACTAAGAAATGGTATGATTTACCACATTTAGCTGATGGTGATGACCTGCATGTTTGTTTTAAAAGCACTTATAATAGTGGATGCAAAGAATTCAAATATCATTCTGTCTGTGTAGTCCTCAGGTGGCCCGACTGAAGCTGAGCTTTCAGACTGGAAAACAGTAACTGTGCAGCGCTTACAGCTTTTGTCCAGCGTTTGCAGAAACTCATCTCTCTGGAACCTCACTCATACTCCTCTGCGCAAGTTCGTGTTCGACCGCATCTTTGTTTGTGACAAACACAAAATCCTTTTCTGCCAGACCCCCAAGGTGGGCAACACACAATGGAAGAAGGTCCTCATTGTTCTCAATGGTGAGAAAAATCAATTTGTACACACTTTAGGATTCTAGGGATTTCTATGTATTGTGATATAGTGCACATAAGTGAGCGCTCTCTAAACAAGGGGTGGGGAACTCCAGTCCTGCACGGTCGGATTCCTGCACAGTTATGTGCTTTTACCGATCAAGCACACCTGACTCGTCTCACCTGTTAATTACCATGTGCACTTGGTATGCTAGAGCAGGGAAATTGGCAATGTGTGCTGGAGTCCGGCCCTCAGATCCCAATCCCTGCTCTAAACCGTGGATGCAGTATACATTATTGTGATGTGATGCCACCATTAGGCCTAGGCGCTAATGTAAATGTAATGTATTTATGATAGAGTCTATGGCAGTAATTCTATGCCTGTGTTAAGTTCATAATATATTATGTGACTTTCTACAGTATGCTTGTCACTAAAGTTGGATACCATTCACATTTGAATGAAATCACCTTTTCAGAGATTTGCTCTTACTTTTCAATATCTGTTTAAACCCTTAACCCATATCAGAATCGTACATATAAAATCTGTTTATAAAATACATTTATACAGGTGTATATACAGATACAAACACAGATGTCTGGCCATGTTTGATGAATCCCCTCTAACAGATTTGTTTGTGGTGTTCCCCAAGAGGCAGAATTGGTTATACACATTTTACAGCAGCTTTGGTTTGAGTCAGATATGGTAAAAAAAACCAACAGACTGCTGACATTTTCTATGGGAATGTGCAGGAAAACCTAATTCACGCATGAACCCTTGAAAAACTGTATTCCACATGTTTGACCTTTGGCAGTAAAATCACATGCTAACATTAGCAGTAGCTGTTGTGCCCCCACAATGTTACACAGGTACCAGAATTAGACATACAAGATTTGACATGAATCTTAAATTGGTACTACTGGTGTAACTGGTTCAGTACTATTAAAAGTGCCGACTTTGCTATCCAAAATTAGCTGCTACCATCTTTGTGAATTTGTGAATTAGGGGTGAAATTTCAGACTGTAGCAGTGAGTAGTAAACATCTATGTGCTAAAGTTCACACATTACTAGATGTTTTCAACATTATAGCAGAGCAATGCTGGAAATCACATCACCAAAACCAGCCCATAAGAGCCTAGAACTACAGAATCTGATTTATTAGTTGAGCAGCTCATTCAAGTTGTTTCTTATTGTGAAAAAGGTCACGTGACTATTTGTAAATACGTAAAGGTAAAAAAAAATGCCAGTGTAACATATGTCAAAACAACAAGATTGCATGGCTTGTATTTCAACGTTCAGGACTAGAAATTAGGTCAGAACTGGTTAAATGACTTTTTGTTTTTTGAAGAATTTGAAGAATTAAATTGGTTGGAATTGACCTTTTACATGTTTAAAAAACAACAAAATGAGCTGTCTTTGCCTCAAGGACTGACCAAGCACATCATCATGTTGTAAACGAGGTTCACATATTCATAAACTGCCCTATTATGTATGCAGGATGTTCAGCATATGTCACTTTGGGGTTTCATGATGTAAAGTGAGGGACATTCTACATCCTTTAAAGGGTTTGTGACATAGATGACACTGTGAGTCTTTATGGGTTAAGTCATCACAAGTTTCAATAATATCAATTATTATTGTCCAAGGCTAGCAGACTGAATAAACAACAGCCTGTTACTAACATTAATCACAATAAACACCAGTCTCATCAAGGTATGGTTCTGCTTTGATGTGCCACCCACTAGATTTCAGATATCTGTGATATGTCTAGGTGTTAGTGCACAATCCTTCTAATTAATGCATTCAGGTACATTAAGTTGCTGCCATTGCTGAAACAGATGTTCAAATGAAAGCACACAGCTTGTCTAATCCATGTAGAGCAGTATTGCCAATAAAATAAAACTCTAAAACATGGTGACCTCACTAACACGCTTGTCACTGAATACAATCAAATCCTCATAGCAATGCTCCAAAATAGCAGATAACTTACCCTTGACTGCCAAGTCAGTACTCCCAATAAAAGCAGGATAAACTCTCTCTTTGATAAGCTTGCTTTTGGGCAGAAACGAACCATGTGCTGGTGTCCGAGTACTTTTGTCCGTCCTTCAGTTTAGGCAAATGATACCCAGGTGAGTGTGAGCAATGCTGCTTGCATAGCATCTATTTGTGTATGTACACATTCACCACGGTTCATATCAAGTACATTGCAGCTCTTAAACTTCTCTTCATATGTTGACAGATTGTGTAATAGTTCTCTCACAGCTCTTTCTTTTGATTCTGTATCTTCAGGAAAGTTTTCCAAGGTTGAAGATATACCGGAGAATGTGGTCCATGACCATGAGAGAAATGGTTTACCTCGCCTGTCCTCTATGAGTGACACAGAGATCACTGAAAGGTCTGGCAATGTTTTATTGTTAAGTTCACAATCTTTGACAGATGTATACAGAAAAAAATTGGCTATAAACAAACAATATATAAATAAACAAGATCACGTTCCATCTTAAGTCCAGATGTACCTGCACTAGATCATAACTGAAGTATGAGTGACTGGATAACCATGGCCTTGTTTTAAACTGTTATATGAGTGTAACACTTAACATTTGGAATAACTACAAACCAATTTATAGTGCATGAGTTTCACTATTTAAGGTGGAACAGAAAACAATCCAACTTACCTTTTCATGTAGGTTTCATTGCTTCACTGTTTAATGTGGAAAGAAAACAAAAAATAAGCATGGTTGTGTGAGTATAGTGGCAAGATTAAAGGTGGACTTAAACTTTGAAGAATTCAGGTTCTTCACATTTTAGGGTGTAATTGAATAATAAGGAACTTTGAGACTGTATTGAATTAGTTTTAAACGGTATGAAACTTTGTGTGCTCATCTTTCACTTTGGTTTGGTTCATGCCAGTTTACTGTGGTGCTTCAAAGTTCTATCCTATTCCTAACATGTGTACTGTGTGTATGTCTTACTGTGTATTCAAATGCCTCCCATCAATTAATGGAATATTTCCTGAACGTATCCCTCCAAATTGCAGCCTCCAGTTGTTTAGGTCCAGTTGCTCATCAGCATCTGGCAAATCTTTCACATATCTGCTGACATGAACCTAATAGAGCCTGGTCTGTTATTTTCATGGTATACTAGAGAATATTCTAGCTGGTAGTGTCCCCTTGTGACCTTCTTACAGTAAACTTTACAAATCTAACTGCACTGCACTGTCTCAGAAATCTATACAAAAAGGCACTTACTTTCTCCTCTTAAATGATGTTTCAGATTACATACGTATTTCAAGTTCTTCATCGTCAGAGACCCTTTTGAGCGCCTCATATCTGCCTTCAAGGACAAGTTTGTGAAGAATCCACGCTTCGAGCCATGGTACAAGCACAACATAGCTCCTGCCATAATTCGCAAGTACCGCAAAATCCACCGCGACACTGGCGAAAGTGCTGGTTTGCACTTTGAGGACTTTGTCCGCTACCTTGGCGATGAGCCTGGCCGGCAACACCTGGACCGTCAGTTCGGTGACCACATCATTCACTGGTTAACCTACACCGAACTTTGTGCTCCCTGCGACATTGAGTACAATGTGGTTGGGCACCACGAGACTCTTGAGCATGACGCGGCATATATTTTGAAAGCTGCCGGCATCGCAGATTTGGTGTCCTACCCAACTATCCCACCTGGGATAACTCGTTACAACCAGACCAAGGTGGAGCGCTACTTCTCTGGGATCAGTAAGCGGGACATTCGCCGCCTCTACACTCGCTACCAGGGTGACTTTAGCCTTTTTGGCTACCACAGACCCGATTTCCTGTTGGACTGAAAAAGAGACACTAGCTTAGTTTATTTTTGTGGAACGCACTACTAAACTAAAATATTTTGTGATACTGGAAGGAAGTGCCCGGTTGCCGGCAAACTAGTGTTTTTTGCTGTTGGACTGATGTTGATGTTTTGCTATTTTGCACTGATCTTGGCCCTGCTTTTGTGTTTACTCTTACAATAGTAAAGGCCGTAATTTTGCTTTTGAGGAAGCTGTCCTTAGGTCAACACTAATGAACAGCTGTTAAGTGGTGCAGCTTAAAAGTTCTTGCTGGGATACAGAGTATGCAGATGGTCCTGACTGCTGCCTTGTGATTGCTTGTTCCCCATTTTGAACCGTCATACTTGGTTGCTACTGTATTTGCCATATGAAAATGAAAGTGCCATAAGATGTAATTTAACAATGGTTAAATATAATGTTCTGCAAGAAGATCCTTAACCATTTTAAAGAGGTCAACACTAGACATGCACTCCATGATTTACAGCAACAAAATGGTCTTCCTACAACTTGCTGGAAAACTAAAAGGTACCATATGTTGTATAGGTTCCCAAAGCTATACATGTGAGAACTACAGAGGTTCTAATTACTTTCTAACTACAGGGGTTGTTGTAATATCTTTGTTTACATTGTTGTAAACAGCAAACAAAAATATAATTTGTCTGTTATGGAGTTGCTGAGGCATCTGAAAACAGTATGTTAGAGATCATAACAGTTGCTGTAAGTAAGAAACAAGTGTATTGCAAGCTACAGCTTCTTCTGGATTCTTTGCGTGGTTGTAATTTTTGAGGGTTGTAGGTTTTGGGAGCTTGCCTTTTCTGTATTATCAATATACTTGATTTGTCTTCCAGAATTATGCCTCTTCAACTCCACTTACAAAACTGACAGAAGAACCTAGAGTTTATTTACTAATAGGATATTATTGAGAATTCCAATCTTTGATTTCTAATAAATCTTAAAAATTAAGTCGTATCAAACTTGTATTTTCTAGCACACCTTGAACTGCCTTTATAGAATAATAACACAACTTTTACTGCTTTGGCATGGCCAGCTTGTTTCTGTGAGGACTGTAAGAATATAACAAACGTTTTTACCCTCCTGCATTTTGTTTCCTTTTTGTGGTAGTATACTTTGCAGGGGTGCTTCTCAAAATATATGGAGATTCTTTATCTTGTTTTAAATTCTGACATACCAAATGTAATGGGATTGCACTGTGTACTTTGATTATGAAGCAGTGTTGTCTTGGGGAGGCTTGGGAATCTGCACATCTGTTTAAGTTGTTGTGCGTGAGGCTGAACACTAGCCAGCATGCTCATGACCAGGTGACATTAATTGTAAGAGTTCGAGCAAGGCGTGATGGTGGATACCAAATGGATGGGACATTTCTGAAGTTGTGAAACATGGAAGGCTTTACCACCCACTGTGGACAGTGCAGTGGCTTCCCACAGGTGCTTAATGCTGTGGCATCTGACTAGAATTATCAAGCAACTCTGACAGAAATCTCATCCACTTTTGATGCTTGTCCTGCAGCATTCTTTAGCTTCCATGGACGTGAGAGAAGAAGACCCACCAGAGTGCCCTGTTAACACCATGACACCTGACATAGCACCTCACCTGGGCTTGTGAGGTTGCTAACAGGACCTTAGAGGACTGGCTGCGTGTGGTGTGGTCTGATGAGTAACAATAACAACAGTTTTGGGCTGATGGAAGGGTCCGTATTTGGCCTAGACCCCATGAAAGCACTGGTGTCAACAAGGCACTGTGCAGGCTGGTGGTGAAAATAGAAGCAAATAATATGTTTAATTTTTTAAAAATAATTTATCCCAATTTATTCCTCAGCAATCCGGAAGTCCCAATTACCCAACAGAGTTAGGATTCTACTTCATACTCTACCCACATACAGTGCTTCCAACACTAGGAGGATGAAAACAAGCACCTCCCTTTGCTATATGTAAAACCATCCACCACCTCTTTTTTTAAACTGCCACCATTGTATCATTGCTGGTCAGCCAACGCACTCGAAGGAAAAGGCTGGGTCCCCAGCATCTGATACAATGTTTAACAGATGCCTGAGCTGAACAGCATTGTGCTAGGTGTGATCCCATATCACACCTAGAGAGCCTGTCCAATTTTGTTCTCTTGGATTCCAGCTGCTGGTGAACCAGGACTAAACCTGCTATCCTCAGATCATAGTGCTAGTTCTTTAGATTGCTGAGGCAAAAAGTTAAAAAAAAAAAAAATAAAGCTCAAAACAAGACACACCAATTGTCCATCAAACTCTATTTTTTGTGTCTTCTCTGCCAAGAAAAGTCCTCATTGTTGAGAAACATCTTGAATGACGTCTGAACACAGCATATGCCTTTGTGGAAAAACAATACAACCTAGTGTTTTGAGGCTGGTTGCTGCATGCATTGTCCACTCAAGTAACAACAGTGGAATAATTAAACTTGAAGGCTATGCCGGCATAACAAGAATGGTCTTTATTCCTCCTCTTACAATGTGTCATTTTGCCTCTCATTATTTCAAGAAATGCTCCAATATGCAAACAAGCTGTCTAGCCACAGTTTTGCTTTTGTTGGGAAAAATGCTGAGAATTTGTAGAGCATTCCAGACATTCCAGTAGAGAGCCCAGGGCATAAATGAAGGTGTTCACTATATATGATGATTGAGGAGTTCAAAGATACAGTTCAGGTCATTTGCAGGGCACTTTGCTACCACACTGCACAACAACTACTACTGTGGTTTGATCAGTTTTGGCATATCATTCATCTCTTTCAGCCTGTCTTGTCATTTTGCTTATGGTGTAAAAGTTGTAGTTCCACCAGTTCCACCAGATGTCTTCAGATGTTCAAGTTGGAACAAAGCTGAGCCTTCAAGATGGCTATGGCTACTCTTTCATGCTATGTGACATACTTTTGTCTATTATTACAGATACAATTGTCCCATGGTGTCATTCTCGGTTAAAGTCTTTAGGTAATTTAGCAACGTCATAACATTTAAGCAACGTGTTCCCAGACCCAACCCAAACCGTTAAACAACGTCTGAAAACAGTCAGGTGGGGTGAATTCGAGTTTGATATTGTGGTATTATATTTTTTACCATACTGCCTCCATGGTGTGCTCAAGTATTGTGAACAAAACAACAGCATCACATTGTTGTGATGCCATTACAGTGTTGGCATCAAGACCCTTAGTTTTGCACACAATTAGACAATTAGAATCTGAGAAATGGAAAGAACATACAGTTAAGGTAGAGTTATCTGGAGCTCAACTTCCATTTCAGCTTTAACCCACATAGTCCACTAGGGGGCAGCACAGCTATTCTAAACCGTGCTACATAATCACTGCTCTACTGGTCACACTGCACTTCTCAAATGCCTGAGATAACATTGGGATGATCTGTAATGATGTACCCAGTGTAATCACAGCCATTATATTAGGAAGAACACTGCATGTCCAAATGTTTGTGGACATCCCTTATAATACATTCAACTGCAGCTGCATTGCTGACACAGATGTGCAAATGCACACATGCAGCTTGACTAATCCCTGAGGGAAATTACTACCAAAAGAATATGACTCCCTAGAGTAGATAAAAAAATGAAATTGTTGCCTAAAGCCAGGTGTGGGCTAAAGGGGTATAAAGGTGTGGTGGTGATCATCCTGGCCTCACCAAATCTCTTGTCCATGAATACAATCCTGAGAGAAATGCTCCAAAACCAAGTAGAAAGCCTTCCTTAGACAGTAGAAACAGATATTCTAGCAAAAGCAGGATAAACTCCTTTTAATACTTTCTTCACTTTCTATTTAAGACATTTGAAAAATCATTTTACTTATATATGTTTGCTACCATTAGCTCCAGACACTTGATAATAAATGTTGGGTGCTCTAATTTTATTTATTAGACATTTAATTGCACAGAGCACTGTTTCTCAACCCTGGTCCAGGAGGCATCTCTGCCATGCACACTTTTGTGAATTCCCTGCATGACTAAAGTTGCTCTCTCATTGGAGCACTGTGAAAAGTGAAATGTGAAAGGTCTGAAATTACGTAGCTTCAAAGAAGCGTTAAAAGCTACAGTCTTCATACACTTAAATTTATCCACAAAGCAAACCATGTTAAATCCTACACTTTACACCAGTCAGCCATTACCTTAAAAACACCTGCCAAATATTGTGCAGGTCTCCCTTGTATGGTGTGAAAATAGAGCCAAATGCTGCTGGCCCACTTCCCCAAAACTGTATGCATAAAAATGCAGCTACATTATAGCTGTTTATTTACTGTAATGAGTGGGTTTCCACGAGTTTCTAATAAAGTGCTTATGACATGACAACAACAATGCATTCAAAATGTATAGGTTTGCAAAGTGAATAGTATGGTTTGAAACTTTAGCATTATTTACTAACTACATCAGACAAAGCCAGTTACTACTTTATTGCTTGCTTTATTTGCTTGTTATTTAAATCACTTGGCCATCTGTATAAATGAGTCAATTACTATTCTTGTGTTGAACTTATAGTCCTGGTATATATAATGTATTTGTAGTCCAGGTGTTTATACTGTATTTATAGTACAAACTAGTATAGTGTATTGTATAGTGTGTGTAGTACAGATGAGTATAGTGTATGGGCCCATATAGTGTATTTATAGTATGGGCCAGTGTAGTGCATTTGTAGTATGGGACAGTATAGTGTATTTATAGTATGAGCCAGTATAGTGCATTTGTAGTATGGGACAGTATAATGCATTTGTAGTATGGGACAGTATAGTGCATTTGTAGTATGGGACAATATAGTGTTTTTATAGTAAGGGACAGTATAGTGCATTTGTAGTATGGGACAATATAGTGTTTTTATAGTATGAGCCAGTATAGTGCATTTGTAGTATGGGACAGTATAGTGCATTTGTAGTATGGGATAGTATAGTGTTTTTATAGTATGAGACAGTATAGTGCATTTGTAGTATGGGACAGTATAGTGCATTTGTAGTATGGGACAGTATAGTGCATTTGTACTATGGGACAGTATAGTGCATTTGTACTATGGGACAGTATAGTCCATTTGTAGTACAGGTCAGTATAGTGCATTTGTAGTATGGGACAATATAGTGTTTTTATTGTATGAGCCAGTATAGTGCATTTGTAGTATGGGACAGTATAGTGCATTTGTAGTATGGGACAGTATAGTGCATTTGTACTATGGGACAGTATAGTGCATTTGTAGTACAGGTCAGTATAGTGCATTTGTAGTATGGGACAATATAGTGTTTTTATAGTATGAGCCAGTATAGCGCATTTGTAGTATGGGACAGTATAGTGCATTTGTAGTATGGGACAGTATAGTGCATTTGTAGTATTGCTAGCTAATGTGACGAGTATTGTTAATCTCATATGGATGACCAACATTGTCTTATTATAATGATTCTGTTAGTTTTTTAATCATAGCACGTGCATGTGTTATTGAAGGCCCTATTGAAAATTTGATTCTGTTATTGCTTTTTGATCTGCGGTGCACTTATTCTGTTGTTCATTTTGTAGCATGTGACAGTATAGCATTTAGCATGACAGCATAGCATTTGGTAGTATGTGATAGTATAAAGTGTTTTTGTTAGCATGAGTATTTAGCATAGTGCATTTGTAGTATGTAATAAAGAGAAAGTATTTATAGCATGGGACAGTATAGCATTTAAATTATGTGACAGTATAGTGCATTTGCACTAAGGGACAGCATAGTCCATTTGTAGCACAGGCTCAGCATAGTGCATTTGTAGCATGGGACAACATAGTGTTTTATTGTATGGTTTGTATATAGCATTCCAGTATGACAAAGAGAAGTGCATTGTAGTATGGGGACAGCATAGTGCATTTGCAATTAAGGGACACATAGCATTTGTAGCACAGGTCAGTATAGGCATTTGTAGCATGTGGGGACAATATAGTGTTTTTATAGCATGAGCCAGCATAATGATTTGTAGCATGACAGTATATGCATTTGTATGTGACAGCATAGTGCATTTGCAGCATGGAAGGTATAGTGCATTTGTAGCATATATCAGTATAGTGTATTTAGTATGGGGACAGTATAGTGCACTTGTAGTATGGGGACAGTATAGCATTTAGTATATATCAGTATATAGTGCATTTGGTATGGGACAGTATAGTATTTAGTACAGGTCAGTATAGTATTTGTAGTATATAGTGTTTTATAGTATGAGACAGTATAGTGCATTGTTTAAAGGGGACAGTATAGTGCATTTGTAGTATGACAGTAGTGTATTTGTAGTATGGGGCAGTATAGTGTATTTTGTAGTACAGGTCATATAGTGTATTTATAGTATGGGGACAGTATAGTAATTTGTAGTATGACAGTATAGTGCATTGTAGTATGGGGAGAGTAGTATTTAGAAACAGGTCATATAGTGCACGGTAGTATGGGATAGTATAGTGTTTTATAGTATGAGCATAGTATAGTGCATTTGTTGTAAGGGGACAGTATAGTGCATTTGTAGTACAGATCAGTATATAGTAGTATTTATAGTGTTGTACAGTATAATGTATTTATAATACAGGTGAGTATAGCATATTTATAGTATGGGCCAGTATAGTGTATTCATAGTATAGGTGAGTATAGCATATTTATAGTATGGGCCAGTATAGTGTATTCATAGTATAGGTGAGTATATATATTTATATATGTGGGCCCAGTATAGTGTATTCATAGTATAGGTGAGTATAGCATATTTATAGTAGGGGGCAGTGTAGTGTATTTATAGTACAGCTGAGTAGCTAATATGCCACTTACACTTAACATTAATCTCATCTGAGAATTGAAGGTTATTTCTATCAATCCTCCCACCTCCCCCTCATTGGTTCATTGTTCCCATGCCAACAGTCTCTCTGTCTCTGTCTCTGCCTCTGTCTATCAAGTTGTGTGTGTTCCCTTTTCTGCATCATGTGTGGCTTTGTAAGCTTCATTCATAACTGTGACTATTTTCCTCTCCCAGTCAGCATCCTGTGCATGTGGCTTTATGTAAGGACTTCTCTCTTGCAGGTCTGAGTTTATTCACATGCAACTGGAGAGACTGACCACCCCAGTGTAAAGGCCTTTGTCAGTTGTGCCGTCGTCACGTGTGAACCCTCTGGTGCATGTGCTGCACCTGCTGCGGTGTACTGCGTGGCTAAGAACAGTGTGTTTGGGGGAGTGGGAGGTGGGCATGTTGGCAATGACGTATAAAAGCAAAGTGAATCCAATCTGCAGAAAGAGAATAGGTGTTGAGAGGCAGTGAGGTTTTTTAATACTGCATTTAGGCTACTTAGTTCTCCTAAAGGAACATTGTATAGAGTAGATGAAGCTGATCAGCCAAGACAAAGACAGATTTGCTGTCACTCACCAGCCTCAAACTGTGGGGGCCAATATTGTTTAGGTGATGCTGGGCTACTGCTCTAAAATGTTTTTATTTAAAGCAGCATTATGCAAGAATTGGCCTTACTTGGCTCCAGGACTCCCTATATAGTCAGGAAGTGGAATTTATGTTTTGAGAAACTCATTTTGTGTGAATTTTACAAGTTGAGAGATATAAAACCAACATCTGAAGTGAAAGGATCACGTGTGCAGATGCATTGGAGTAATATTACCAGATGTTAAGCAAATATTTAGGTTGTGCATAATTACACAGCTCTTGCAAACACTGTCCTGCCAGCTTTTCCAAAGTAACATACTTCAGTTGAGCCTGAAGTAACAACAGTAAAAGCAGTGGTGTTCTCCCTATTACAGGTCAGTGGAGCAGCAACATAAAAATGCTACGTACAGTTCTGCTCATCATCATTGGCACCCATGAGGTTTTGAAGTACATATTGTGGAATATGCCCTGAAAAAAATGAATCAACTGAAACAGCTTTTTGTATAGAGCGCTCTTGTGTTTAAAACAAAAGTGCAAATTATAAAGAATAATTTAAAACAATAAAAACAAAGGGAGGGAAAAACAGATAAACCTAAAGCGTGCTGTGACACTGGTATCAGAACCCTTTACATTAAATTAGTATGGAAACATATTTTGACTCCTGTGGTTAATCGCAAATGATAATCACATGTGATAAATTGTCAGCACCCATGTGACATGAATTAGCCAATGAATGATGACTTCAGTGTTTTAGCCAATGTTGTTCCTTGTTCTTTTGTTACAATGGTGAAGACAAAGGAGGGCATCAGAAGTGCTATTATTAGCAAACACAAGACTTCCAAAGGGTATAAGGCTGTCTCCAAAGACCTTGGTATCCCAGTTTCAACAGTGCGCAATGTTAAGAAGTTTGCCAAGCTTGGAACTCTCAAGAACCTCCCTGAACGTGGGGGAAAGAGGAAAAATGGACAAGAGAAATCTTCAAAAGTTGGTGCGAATGGTTGATAAAACACCATGTCAAACATCCAAAGACCTGAAGGCCAACATGGAACAGTCTGGGCTCATGGTTTCAACAAGATCCATATGCCGCACACTAAACCAAGCAGAGCTTTATGGGTGAAGGCCAAGGAAGAAAGCATTGCTGAAGAAAATACATAAAAGGAACAACTGATCTCTGCCAAAGAGTTCCTTCTGGGAAAACGTTTGGTGGACAGGTTGCATGGTTGCAAAGAAGTTTATAAGGAAAAGAACACCCTACCAACAGTTAAGCATGGTGGAGGGTCCATAATGCTGCTTTGCTGCATCTGGGACTGGAGGCCTTGACTGTATCACAGGAATCATGAAATCAGAGAATTATCAAGAGATTTTAGAGTGAAATGTCCTACCCAGTGTAAGAAAACTTGGTTTGAGTTGAAGATCATGGGTCCTCCAGCAAGACGATGACCCAAATCACACATCCAAAAGTACACAGGAATGGTGTAAAAGGAAAAAATGACTGTTTTAAAATGGCCAGAAATGAGTCCTACATTTAATCCATATACACACATTTAATCCATTTTGAAATAAGGCTGTAACATAAGAAACTGTGCAAAAAGTGAAGCGCTGTGAATGCTTTCTGGAAGCACTGTAGAGCTGCATGAAAAGTAAATGAACCCTTTACCTGGATTGCTTCACTGATTTATATCACTTAAATCCACATGTGATCTGATTCTCATTATGAAAAACAAACCGTCTAGCTAAGCTTAGATCACACAGTGCAGGCTAGGAAAAAATAAGCGAACCATTGGATTTAATGACCTGTAGACTAAAGATCTGTGCAGGACTGATTTTTTAACCCTGTTCTCTTTCACATCAAAGGTGAGCTCATAATTTTACTCAGATCCCAATAGCACCCATCCTGGCAAATGAACAACATAGTTGTCTTTCTGTCTTCATATTTGAGGTAGGGTTTCCAGTTCTGTGAAAAGTCTGATGTTTCAGCCTGAGCTCTCTCTTATCAGTGTTACTCATAGGTGTAGAGCACATGTATCTTGGGACCCACATCTACAGCACTAGTTAAATGATGTTTGCTTGCTCCTAAGCATCTGATAACACTGGTGACACACTGCGCTTTATAACTGCTCATGTCCTGCTCTGTTCTCTGATATGATCAAACCCCTACTCAAGAAACCCACCACTGAGTCAGATGTTTTGACCAACATACTTCAGAAGCACCTTATTCATAACCGCCTCTGAAAAATAATCCAGTCTCTATACTGTGTATCACGCAGCACTGAAACAACTTTTTTAAGAAGCTGTTCCTCTTTAATGATCCTGCTAGATGAAAACATTCTTGAGACTCTTAAAGAGTGCCCTGAGGTGGTGCCGGATAGGAAGGAAGAAGGTAGAATCACTCAAATGCACGCCTAGGATTTTGTCTTCTGCATTTAACCCATCCATGCAGGGAACAAACCCCTACACACACTAGTCAATGCACTCACACACACTGGGGAACAGTGAGCACATGAGCCCTAATGAGTGGTCAGCTCCCATGGAGTAGTTAGTGCCTTAAGGGCACATAAGCATCATCCTGTTGGTACAGGGAATCAAATTGGCAACCTTCCAGTGACAAGGTCATGGCTGCTGCCAAGGGCTCCGTATGTCTCACTAGGGGGGCCATAGATCTGAAACTCTGTACTCTGTTCCATAAGGTTCTGTCTTTGGGCCCACTCTTTTTATCATTTCTGTGCTTTCCCTCCGATGTATCATCAGGCCCAATATGTATGTTTCATATTTCACTTAATTTATGGAAATGATCTGCAATACTGCATAAAAGCTTCTTCTAACAGTACTACAGCTATATCTAAACTTAACTTCTGCTCAGATTCTGCTTCTGATAATAGGAGTTAAAGACCTGGACAAAGAACAGTATTTTGCAACATGGATGAAACTCTGGAATTTCTGGTTGGAACATTAATCCAAAAATTAATCTCACCATCTCATTTTACCAGTTCTGGCTAGGATATTACCTATTACCCCACCTCTTCTGGCACAGTCTTAAGATAGCCTAATGCAGAAAGACTTGAATATGTCTTTGTTTAATCTAGTCTGGGTTATTGTAGTGCACTTCCTACTGGAGTCTCAGCCACGTATAGCTTTTAGAAAAAGTAAGTGAACCCTTTGTGTCTGTAACCAGCAATTAGGGGTGTACTTTGTGCACTACTGGTGCCGGTCCCAAGCCCGGATAAATGGTGAGGGTTGTGTCAGGAAGGGCATCCGTCGTAAAACTTGTGCGAACACTATAATGCGGATCAGGCAGATGCTCCGCTGTGGTGACTCCTAAAGGGAGCAACCAAAAGAAGAAGAAGAAGAAGTGAACCCTTTGTAATTACCTGGGTTGCTGGGTTAAACTGTGGTTTGATTGTTATCCAAATAATTATAGAGAAACACAGTCTAACTGAGTTAACGTCACACAGTTTTACTGTTCGTAAGTTAATGTTAAGTGATTTTAAGCACATTGAGTAAAACATCAGTGCAGGCTAGAAAAAGGAAGTAAGTACCTGTAGACTAAAGGTAGTAAATAAACCCAAACTTTTGACCGGTAGTGTATATGTGTAGAAAAATCCTACAATTTAATAATAATAATATATAGTGTACATACAGTACATTATGCAGGGGTATGATGTTAATCAGGAGATCACAGCATGATGACTGTGTGAAATTGATTTGTTTTACTGGTTTACAATCAAGGTCGGCACGGTGGCGCACCCCGTGACCCTATTCAGGAATAAGAGGTACAGAAATTGGATGGATGGGTTTACAATCAACCACAACATTAGGACCACGTCCTTGTTTCTACACTCACTGTTAATTATCAGCTTCACACAGGAGCACTTTGTAGTTCTAGAATTAGACTGCTGTCAATTTGGTTCCCTGTATTCCTTGTTAGTCTTTTTTCACCCTCTTCTTCAATGTTCAGGACCCTAGAGGACCACCACTAAGCAGTTATTATGTAGGTGGTGGGTCATCCTCAGCACTGCAGTGACACAGACATGGTGTTGGAGTGTTAATGTGCACTGGTATTAATGTGCACTACTACAATGACAGTGTCACTGCAGTGTTGAGAATGACCCAGCACCTACATAATTCCTGCTCAGTGGTGGTAATATATGTACACTACCAGTTAAAAGTTTCAGAACCCATATTGGGTGACCTAAAACATTTGACTGGTAGTGTATGTTGTCCTGATCCAGCACTCATTGAATTGGTTATCTGCCCAATTTTGCACGGTATTGAAAATTAGTTCCACGCCACAAGATATTGTGAAAGGACCTGCAAGAGTCATGTAGTCTCAAAGGAGTGCAGACATCTACTGTAGACTTCCCTTTAGCAGCAAACACCCCCACTAAACATTTCTTTTAAACAGATTTGCAGCAATATTTAGTCATTTAATCAGTGCCAAGACTTTCTGTCCTGATCATGCTGTCTTACCAGACCCTGTAGTTGGTGCAGGCATACAGATTACACCTAAGGCCAATTACTGTAAGCTTTTGAGTCCTCTATTCAATCAGCTCCATAGACCCAGCAGTGCTTCACGTGTGGCAGAAGCTCAGAGGTTTATTTGATTCTACTGACAGCAAGATCAAAGCATGTATGCCTTGTGGTTTGATCACAAACAGTTGGATTGTATGAATACACTTACATAATTTGTTTCTGTCAGGACTTGAAACTGAAATACTTGAGGGAACTGAGGGAACTGAAATGTCAACAAACTAGGTTGCCAACATACAATCCTAACAAAACAAAAATACTTTAATATGGTTTCACGTTGATTCTCAGATCAGACAATCATTGTGGAGTTGTCTAATGCCACGTTTTACAACTCAATAAATAAAAAGCCAATAAAATGCTGTGAATAGTGTTCACTCCCTGCCTGAATCAATATTGAATGACTTTTTCATCTTAAACTAAAACCTAATGATGGATAAAAGGGACCATAAAAAAAAAAACATCAACAGAAAAAAGAACAATATGACACCCAATCCCCATGTGAAAAAATAATTGCCCCTTTCTTTCAATATCGAGAAAGATGCTCCAGTCAGCAATAACTGCAACTCATTCTGTAGCTGCTAATTAGTCTCTCACAACACAAAGTATCAACCTAACAAAGTATGCACCCTATTTCTTGCAGAACTGCTTCAGCACATTTGCAATTATTCAAGCATGAACCATTTCAAGTCCTGTCACAGTATGTCAATAGAATTTATGTCAAGATTTTGAGTAGGCCATTCTGGAAGTTCCTTATTTTTTTAATCATGGTGTGCTAGACTTGCTTGTGTGGTTTGGATCATTGTCTTGTTGCATGACCCAACTGTGCATAAGCTTCAGCTTATTTTCTGAGACAGAAAATATTTCATAGTTCCCTCAGAGGTGTCAAGGCATCCAGCTATTCGTGCAGCGAAGCATTCTCAACCATCATTCTACTACCACCATGTTCCAAAGTTGGAATATGGTCCTTATTTTGAAAAGCAGTTTTAAGTTTTTGCCAAACATGATAGGGACCATATTGTCCAGAAAGCTCCACTCCATATTAAGTTTGCCAAAAAACATGGACAAATTCATCTTAACATTCATATTTTTGGTTATCAAAGGGTTCGACGCAATGATAACTTTTCTGCTATGGATCATATTCTCAGTGTTTCTATGATGGTTGAGTCAAAAACACTCTTATTAACACTGACTTAGCTAAGGCTTTAAATGTTTTTGTGTTTGTTGCCACATGACAGGATTTTGGGAAGCTATCTACTCTGGAAAGAGTGGCAGCGTTTCCAAACTTGTAGAATTGTAGTTCAGACTGACTGATTTTCAGACATTATTCACAAAATAGATTTAACTTCTCAAATAAAGTACATGTTGATTATAATCACTAAAACTAATGAGTAACTGTATTATTTGAAAGTATTTTCCATTTTAAGACACATCATAAAAGAGGCTTCTGAGGTAATGACAATTATCAGTCACATAACTTGCAGCAAAACCAGGCTCAATTCTCAGTTTTAGCTATTGCTTACACAAAATAAATACTCAAACATCCATTGTAGTGGTTTTAAATCACTTTAAATCAACATATATAAATTTATATATTACTTATCGGGGAATCTATTAAAAATGTTTATTATCAGGGATAAATGTATAATTATATTTATAATATACTTTATTTTGATTATAATATTTAAGAGCATGAGAGGGAGTGTGTTATTGGAAATATCAGCATGGATCTGATGAAATCCCAACTGAAGGCAAATGTTGTATTTCATCAGACAACAGTTCAGAAAATAAAGTAAGAAACTAATTAACAGAGGTGTGAGAGTAAGGTTCAGTTAGTTCTTTCCACTGAATTATTGCTCCTTAACAAACAGCTTGTTGCTGCTTTATTAAAAACACGCCTTTACATGTGAGGCAGTTAAGTAATAAACTACAATGTGGGTTTCTGGATGTTAATGTTAGAGTAAACAGCTCTGACTCTCAGGCATTATAATGTTGGTAATGGCAAAGTGCCCATCATTCCTGAAAATAGTGATGAAATTTAAGAAAAAATAACTGTCAGAATGCAAGTTGTGCTTGAAATCAGATAGTCACTGGGGTAATGTGTAAGATTCAGTTAAGACAAAGATTGCAAATTTTAGTTTGTGCATCTATGCTATCTAATAGCTTTGATTATCTGGTAATAATATTTCCTGCCAATGGGTGGCCTATACCTATTAGACTGTGTCTACAGGTCTGGATATATTTTTCCCATTGAGCATGTCTGCCCTGTGTGAGGTGATAGTTCACTATACATGAAGTATGGAGGTATTTGAGATTTAGCAAACAGGTACACAATATGACATCAGTGTTTTCATAAAGTGCCACCTTTCCCATCCACACATCACTGAAAATAGTTTGGAAAGAGTTTTCAAAAAGCTCAGTTTGTGGATGGGAGGCCAAAACATAGACAAATAAATTCTCCATGTACATGTGTTCTTGGAGTTCTTCAAGTTCATATGTTTCAGGCAATAAAAATTTGCAAGAATGATAGAGTTTCTTTCACAAGGGCCAAAGTGTGATGGCTAAATGAGTGCTGACAAACACACCTGATTTAATTGTCAGTTAACAAGCCCTTTCAGAGTTGCAGTAAACCACAAAAGCGTGCCTCCGGGATTAGGTGGGTGTATAAAGTATTAGGCAAGTTTTATTGTCAAGGCTGGTTGGTGTAAAAAAAATAACATGAGTCACGTTGATGTGAGAGTATGTAAGAGAGCTTGAATACAGTTTTTAATTGTGTATCTAGGGAGCCCCAAGATCACTAAATCCACACCTCCATTACCTGACCATAAAACTGACAATTGTCTAAGTGTTGGCCTTATCCCTGGTGACATCCGAGACATCCATTGCTGGGACTCCAAGAGAGCATAATTGGCCAAAATTGGTTTAAATAGTTGACTGGATTTTTCTCAGTATGTGCAAGATTGTAGATTGAAATATAATGATAATAATGGGTAAATATACTGTATATATTGCACTGTTTTTAGTATTTTTGTTGGGTAGTTTTGTGGGATTTTGCTGTACTTTTACTCATCCAATTTCTTTAAGTATTTGTAGGAGACAGTCACACATACCAGTTATAGCTGGTCAGTATCAAGTTATAGCTATTTTAAGCTACACAAATTTGTCTTCATTTGAGAAGTAAAAATTTACTGAATTGAAATACTTGTATGAATTTGACCATGTTTTGATCAAAGCACTTTTTCAAAGATCTTCAAGATCAAAGCAAGTTTTAATTTATTGTATTTATTTATTTATTTTTGCTCATAAGGACTAAAAATGTTTTAGTCCTGTTTTGAAAACGTAATAATTTTGATGAGGTATTTGTATTCATTAGACTATAAATATAAATAAATATAAATATTACTGAAGTAAAATCACTTTATTTAGTAACAGTTTATATAACATTCTGGACTCATTAGTTTAGTTTAGAAATTACCTGTAGTTTTATAGATTGTTCGATATTTTATAGTCCACTCAGAATGGATTACCTTACACTTCAGCTTACACCCAGTGCCTTTAAAACAACGCGTTGTCTAATCTCTCTCTCTCTCTCTCTCTCTCTCTCTCTCTCTCTCTCTGTGTGTGTGTGTGTGTGTGTGTGTGTGTGTGTGTGTGTGTGTGTGTGTGTGTGTGCGTGTGTGTGTGTGTTGTAGCATACACTTTGGACTGATAACTGAGAGCTGGTTTAAAAATAAACAAAGGCAGTTCACCTCTTAGTAAAACAGCTATTTGCACAATGGCTTTATACAGTTTCAGATATTATGTTACATTTCCATTTTTTCACTATAAAACAGATCCACACTGAATCTAAACTCTTACTCACCTTCAGGGAAGTTCCTTATGTGATGCCACCACATGGTACTCCAAACAACATGACTTGGAACCTCACTGGGGCCTCATAGGGCCTCATTGTTTCTTTAAAGCCACACTTTGTGGCGGTGAGGTGGTGGGGTGCCCTGAGACCGTGGCATTGTGGTGCATACAAGGAGCTCCCCAGCCTCACACACAGTAGAAGACTGATGACTGTTTTATGTTGGTGTTTGTGTGCACAGATGTTTAAATAAATCCCTTTTGAGTCACTCCACTCCATGTTTTGTGTGAATCCTTGTGCTGACTCTTGCTGGGTTTACCTTACTAAGTTTTTTTATTGACAGCTCAGAGAACAAGATTCAAAATTATGTGGATTCTTTGTTGAAGAGGCTACATCTTTTCAAAACACACATAAAAAAATTACATGTTTTTAAAAAATTACCTAAAATGTTACATCTGTGGTGCAGCAGGTAGTGTATGTGCCTCACAGCTCCAGTGGCCTGGAGTTGTGGGTTTAAGCCTTTTCTGTTTTCTGTCTATGAGGAAGTTAGCATGTTGTTCTTGTGCCTTCAAAGGTTTCCTCCCAAAAACACACGCATGGTAGGTGAACTGGCTATGCTAATTTGTCCCTATGTGTAAGCTTGCAGGTGTGTGAAACCTTGTGACCTACTGGCACCATGTCCAGGCAATATTCTTTCTTTGTGCCCAAAGATTCCGGATAGGCTCCAGACCTGTCGTGACCCTAACAAGGAAAAATGCAAATAAGAAAAAAAAGTCATGGAATAGCACCATGTAAATTTAGTATGAAGTGGTTTAACCTCAACGGATTATTTGGGTACACCCACTCCTGTGTGTGAGGCTCAACACTGGCCATGGTACATATGGCAATTTGACATGCATTATCAAGTTTGAGCAAGGCATAGTAGTGGGTGCCAGATGGATGGGATGTTCCAATCCCAAATTGTGCTAGGATTTAGCATTTCTCAATCCACAGGGTCATGTATGTATTGGGAATATGTTATAGAAGGCATTACCATCCATAGTGGACAGCACAGAGGCCACCCACGGGTGTTTAATTCTTGAGACTATTGGACTGCTTATCTTGTTATATTAACATGTAACTTTATAACTTAAAATGACTGAAAGTGCAATAGCTCTATGTACAAAAAAAGGAAATATAATGACTAATGCAATCCAAATCAATACCATTTTGAGTACATTCTATACATGTACAAATCATTTTTGGATCACATTTATATTATACTATTTCTGTTTCTACTTGGTCTATCAAAATCAAACATGAACAAACATAGTGTTTCAAGCCAGCATTTCCCATGAGTGATGCTCAACATGACTATTTTTATGCTGTGAAATCTGGAAGCAGCCATGGTTTGGTCTTGCCTGCAAGTTCAGCGAGTCCTGAGAGTTAATGATTGTGACCAGCAGCATCTGGTTTGAATGGACTGTTTCAACAGAGAAGCAACTCACATCCCACAGATCAATGGAGTGTGAGTGCCTCTGTTAACACTGCAACATGAGACACAGCACTTCACCTGGGCTTATGAGGTTGCTGACTGGACCCTAGAGAACTGGTAATATATTGCATGGTCACATGACTCAGGTTACCAATAGTTTAAGGCTGATTGTGATTCGATACTGGTGTGGGGTACATTTTCATGGCATGAGTTGGGCCCACTGGTCTAATTAAACATATCCCTGACTGGTGCTCACTATGTTTCACTGCTCGGTGACTTAATGTACCTCTTCAAAGATGGGATATTGCTACATGATAATGCATCATGCTACTGAGCCCAGAACTGGTTTGAGGAGCATGGGGTTTGTTGGAAGGACCCAGTCACACCTTAGATTCTCCACCTACAAGTTTCAGAGCTGTGGGTGGTTGTCCAGTAAAATGGCTGGAGTGGTATGGGTTGGTATGGCTCAACATCCCTCTAGATGTCTTACATCCACTTGAGTTTATGTCAAGTTGCTGTACTTTGCTTGGCTAGAGAGGTCACTTCCACTTGAATTCTACATCAAATTTTATCGCCCAGAAAGACGTCAGGTGATAGAAACTTTTACCATTACTCCCCTGCTGAAAATCCAGCTCAAGACCTGCTTTTGCTGATCATTGGTTTAAGATGGTCTAAGCTGGACTTTGGTGGTCAAGGAGATTAAAAACTGGTTGTCTAGGCATCCAGATTAGCTAGCTGTTGACCAGCATAGTGAATGTTTTATTTGATTTTAGTCATGCTTGAATATGCTGCTCATTCTAGTTAGCCAACATGGTCTTGCTGGTCAGCTGGTTGAGTAGCTTTGTCCTGCTGTTCTAGCTGAATAGCTTGCATTTGTTGGTCATACTGGCTGACCAATGAGATCATTCTAATCTTGCTGGTCAGCCAGCATGTTTTTGCTAGTCATGCTGGTGAACCAACTTGGTCATGATGGTCAGGCTGGCCAGCCTGCTTGGTTTTGCTGGTCTTGCTGGTCAACCAATTTGGATTTGTTGGTCATGTTGGTCAACCTGCTTGGATTTGTTGGTCATAATGGTCAGCCAGCTTGGTTTTGTTGACCATGATGGTCAGCCTGGTCAGCCAGCTTGGTTTTGCTGGTCATGTTGGTCAACCAGCTTGGTCATACTGGTAACTAAGCCATCAAACTGAAACAAAAACATTCCCTGTACCAGTTTAACCAGCTCTTCCAGCTTTAGCTGACCAGGCTGTTTTTTTCAGCAGGGTTTTTAGCCGCATTAGCTCCAGCTTCAGACATCAAATATCTTTCCTATTTGTTTGTGTTGGATTCGAAGCCCAAAATACATTATGGTACTGAATGTACCACAGATTTAAGATTATTATAAACAGTATCTGATTTATTATAAATCTTATTCAGTGTCAGTTCAATTGCTTGTATGAGTTTTGGTTCTCTTTAATACAGACAGTCGTGGTGTTTAAGCAAATCACTGCCTGCATTTCTGTAGATGGAGACTGCATTATTTACTGGTTGTATAACAGCCTCCTCAGGTTACGTGAAAACTAGGTTATGTGATACCTCGATATGTAACCAGTGCAAAGTGGGACCAAATGTGCAAAACACAAACATATGAGGCAGAGCCAGGCGTTAGTTAACCTTATTTAATGAACAGTTCGTCTCCACACATAACCAGTGCTCACTGTCGCTCGGCACATGTTATTAAATTGCTTCTTACATAAAGAAGACAGTTACATAAACTTTGCATAAAGGTTGGACGTGACGACACATCGCCAGACCTCCTGACGAAGATCTAGGCTTAAAACTTCAGAGGAGCTCCTGCATCTCCTCATCTGGAGCCCAAAATGTCTAAAAGCCCCAAAGAGCTAGCGAGTCGTCCTGGGAAACATGCTTGTCCCCGCTGTGAGCTCGGACTCAATTTGTCTCCATGTCCCTCACAGCCACTTCTTTCAGGTTATACAATAGAAGACCCGGCTCCCGAACGAGTCAATCTCTTGACTCGGTTCTTTTCGGTGAATCAGTGGAACCGATTCACGTGTCCAACGGAATCTGTTTTTCAACCTTTACAACTGAAGAGCAGTTTTGTGGGAGGTTTTCGTAGTTTGACGTATTTTTAGTCCCCGAAAAGTATGTATAAGTGATCCTGGGCTACTCTAATGTGTGTAAAGGTTAACAGAATGAAACTAGATTTATATATATGGGGTTTTTTTTATATTTTTTCTAATTTATATATATATATAAATGATTATATATATATATATATATATATATATATATATATATATATATATATATATATATATATATATATATAGTCCTTAAAAGGACAACAAACACATTATATCTCAGAAATATCAACCATCAACCATTCTTTTTTTGTAATGGTTAGATTGACAAGGATATTTATATAATAAGTTCTTTAAAATACTTGAGAGTGGTCCAAATAAAATAAAGAAACCACAACCTGAATACCCCTTTTTTTTGTGTGTGTGTGTGTATATAACAGTATTATGCCTTCTTATGGCTTCATTCTAAAATTTGATATTTGCAAAAAAAAAAAAAAATGTAATAAGTATTCTGTGATATCTCTTCTCAGTTTCATTTTTAACATTATCTGGGTCATTGATGTCATTAGCCCCACCTCCTCTGCTGATCAGTCAGAGTCTGTATGCAGGTCGAGCATCTACACTGTCGACAGAGGAATATATATGCATTGGAAGCTCCTTTGGCATTTAAAGTGGGATTTGATTCAGTTGGAAATGAGTGATTACTCACTGATATTTCACCATACAATGATATTGTTGATTTTTTTTATGTGCTGTATCATGTATGTAGGTTACTCTGATCCTGAGCTATGAAGGCTATAAAACAACATGTAACTGTCTGCAATGTGTGGATCTGGTTTCTAAGAGTTAGAGTTTCTAAGAATTCCATAAGACTGTAAACTTCTACTAAAATTCATTTAAAACTGGTTAACAATATAACAGTTATATATAACTATATAATGCACTTGCTCTCTTCAGATGCTACACTGTTAAGAGCACAAGATCCTTGAGATGACAAACTGCAGGAACCTCTTAAGTTGCTTCAGAGAACCTTCATTAAAATGAGAGATATCTTGAAGGTTCCTTGAAGAGCCTCCTCTTCAGTTTCAAACTGAAGAACCCCCAAAATTTCTTCCTTGTACTTTTAACAGTGTACCTCATGTGATGCTTTTGCATCTTTTCCTCAGATCTTAACTCATTCTTCTACGGATGCAAACTTAACAGAATTGGGTATCAAATACAACCCTGAGGTCAGCAGCGATGGAATCTAACCATACACTGCCCATTATAGAAACACACTGGAGGTATGCTCATGTGGAGCTCAAGTGGAATGTGGGCTAGAACATGTACGGTTGCTTCCCAAATGGGCCCCAATCAATACAGCCCACCTTAATCCCACATGGGTTCCTTCTAGGCTGCATGTGCAGTGTCCAAACCAGATGATTTAACCCCTCCTGGTCCTTCCAGGAACCCTGATGGGTATAGATATGTATGTCCTACATGGAACCTGTGGACAAAACTTTGTTTCCTATTTGTTACCCATACAGGCATGTTATCTGGGGAAACTACAGATCTACATTGTACTGGAAAGAGACTGTGATCAGGCTCTCTTGGTGCATTTAAACTTTTTTTAGCCTGATCTGTAGTTCTGTAGATCTACTACACCCTCGCCACGTGCAGTAGATCAGTGATCAGTGTGTGGATCCACATAATTACCAGATTTAGCAAAACCAAGGAAACGAAACAAAGGGACGTTTATTCACGCAATCATTTACACGTAACTCCCTTTTCTACCTGCTCCCCTCCCCCCCGGCACCGCTGACGAGTACACGGATCCACGTGCCAAACAGACAACAAGCGTTACTTAACCGAGTCGTCGGGACGCTCCGTTCAGAAGAGTCGGCTCGCTGTAGCGAATCGAACCTGCCTTTGTATTACACAACCGCTTGTGTCATTATATAAGCGTGCCACATAGCGGGCCAATGCCTGTGCGCCGCTGGGGTCACGTGCGTCCGGCGATAGGCAGGGGGCGGGCGGCAGCGCTCGGTGGTGTTGTTGTGCTGGTCGGGGAGGACGGTCGTGCGGCGGGTACCGTCCATTCATATTTACAGACGGAATAATGGCTCGTCTCTGCGCGTGAGGCGCTTCGGTCGTGTAGCTGCGCGAGCCGTTGGGGATGGGAAACCGGGGGTTGAGGGGAGACGCGGCGGCGGGAGGACAACTCTACGCGGGTCCTGAGAGGAGGAATGGAGTTCGGCGGATTACGCCAAGTGCGGCTCGCCGGAGAGCTCGGCTCTCCTGTAAAACTCTGAGTCGGCTCTGAACCGCGCACACCTGCGACCGTTTGGCGGTGTGGTAATTCGGCGGTTTGTTTACAGTTCGCGGAGCAGAGCCGCAGACTCCGCGCCGGCTCCCCGGCGACAGGAGGCGCTTTCCGCTCTGTTTACGTGTCCGCTGGGCTTCGTGCAGCTTTAGTGAATTTAGAAATAAGTGTGTGAGAGTGTTGGGGCCGGGCTCCTAGATGTGGAGGCGTTCAGGACGCGCGAGACCGGGTTCGCACACACAAACACACACACACAAACACACTCGTTTGAGGCGTTAGTTAGAGAGCCCGGGCTAAAGGGACGCTACTGACTCTCAGCCACTCTCGTTTCACTACTATTTATTTATTTATTTATTTGTTTATTTGTTTTTTAAAAAACAAAACAACTTGGTTCGGTAAACATGGACGCCGGCCTGCAGCAGACTCACGCCGAGCGCTTCCAGCAGCACGAGCTCTCCAACCCCAGCGCCCCGGGCCTCTGTCCGGAGATGCTGGAGGTGGCCGAAGAGGCTTGCCGGGCGGGGGATTTCGACCTGGCGGTGGAGATCTACTCCTCGCAGCTGGCCGAGCTCCGGCAGCCCGACCGCGGACTGTGTCTGCGGAAGGCGGACACTCTGAGCAGAGCCGGCCGCATCTCCGACGCGCTGGACTCGTACCGCACCGCGGCGCAACTCCGCCGGCTGAGGCCCGAGGAGCTCGGGCTCCTGGTGGACAACGTCGCACGGGCCATCCGCCTGAAGGAGCTCGGCGGGGGCGGGGGTGGGGGCGACGAGTCGGATGAAGAGGAGCGGGAGCCGCTCGACCTTTTCTCCTGCCCTCTGTGCAGGTGTCTGCTGGTCGATCCCACCACCCTGGAGTGCGGCCACACGTTCTGCAAGCGCTGCCTGGAAGAGCCCGCGGCAAAGCAGTGCAAGTCGTGCCGCGCTAAAGTGAACGCTGGCGTTGGCCTGCGGGTCAGTGTCATCCTCAGCGGCCTGCTGGAGAAGTGGTTCGACTCCGAGAGCAAGAGCAGGAGATGCTGGCTGGAAGGGGAGAGTCTGTGGAAGAAGCAGGAGCTGCCCAGCGCCCTGGAAAAGTACAACACGGCCGTGGAGCTGGGTGAGTTGATGTCGTAGAGGGGTGTGGATGAGTGATTTCTATGTTTGAAGTCGTTTTGAGCCATGTTTTAACTCAGCTCTGGTGATTTGTTTTATAACTGGAGCGGCTGACCTACTTTTAAACTGGTGGCAGTTATGCAACACCTACAGGGGGCGACATTGTGCGCAGTCAGGGTTGGAAAAGTTCTCCCTTCAAAGGGGTTTGGGCAGCTTTCAAGTCCAGATACCTACAGCTACCTGTTATTGTAAAGGTCTGTAAGTTTAAGGTGATCAGGGATCAATGTCAGTCCATCTGATTATTAGGTGGAAAAGCATCAAAATTTGCTGATCATCTTGGAAGTGAAAAGTAAAATGGTCAATTCTCAGTAATGGTTTTGGGACTGATTTGTTAGTTCGTTGTGTTTGAGCCCCCTGGCGTACTTTACTTTTAATAGCACATCAGAAGAATGCCTTGCTGTTTGTGGCCCTTCTGTAATCTGATGACTTGGGCTTGTAAAGAAGTTCATCCAGTCATGTCAGTTTTGCTCATTAGCAATGAGTGGAAAATGGGTCAGAACCAGGGTGGAGTTGGCAACAACTTGGAGTACCTTTGATTTGTGCCCCTATCCAGCTTTGCACTGCCAGCTGTCTGCGTCTGACCTAATTTTGCCTATAAGGCGCTGTATTCTGACCTGTTTATGTAAGGGAGTTCGGGGGTGTTTGTGCATTGAGAAATAGTCAACAGGCAGATTTTTCATCTTGTATTAAGACACGAAAGAAGAGTTTGGCTTCAGTATGAAGTGTCACGACTGTGTTTTGTATGGCTCAGCCAAAGCCACAAAGACTGCCGCCTTCCAGCATTATGAATCAAAATGTTGGCTGATTTTTCTCTCCTGGTCTCTCACTTCCTACACTGATGCTGCTGGCGTGGGTGTTCGTTTTGGCGGTTTGTCTCATCTCTCAACATGCTGCGAAGGCAGCCAAGGAGTAAACACATATGCTCAGCTGACACTCCACGGTGGCCCACAGTCTGGCCCTGTTTCTCTCTCTGTCTGTTCATTGGGGAAAGAAATTACAACGGCATTTCACACTGAAGCACTTAAGAGAGCAACTGAACTTTGACCTGTTATATTTCTCACTAACGGGGACAGTAGAATATGAGTGGAAGGACGCGTGTTGCTTTGTTAATCATTGGCAGCATTTAGAGGAAAAACAGGTTTGTTTACATAAATTTCAAAACCTGCCTTTATTTTTGCCTAAATGTTTGTATTACTTGATTGCTGCTAGATGCTGTACATCACTGGGATGAGCACAGCAACATATTGTCAAAGGGCTCACGGTCTTTTGACACTGTACATGGCTTATTGATTACTGTGAACTGCATTGTATAGATAAATGTGCAGTGCAGCCTGTTAAATGTCAGCACTTTTCACAAAAATCTTGTTTCCATTTTTAACATAATTTGTCCAATTTTTAACATAATTTGAAGCTGACACTTGTTCTTTACATTGACCAATAGAAATCCTCCAGAATGGCTTGAAGTTATCTTTTTACATGGATTTCCACTGAAAGTTGTGAGGGATGTGCATTTTTTATCTCCTATAAAGTTATCATTTTGGAGATATAGGTTTTTTATGGTAACCAAATAGGCAGTTCTTTCTGACACATGGAAAGATGAGTTTTGTTGTGATGAGACGCCTTGAGTAGATAATCTATGCCATATGTTGTTTTGCCTGGCTTTAACAAAGTTCTTTTGCTGTTTTCTCAAACATGTCTGGGAGAAAAAAAAGCAGCATCTACACACATTGTTAAAAATGGTTGCACCCAGAAGGAAGTGTGGCCATTGCAATACTTTTTGGAAGGAAAATAAAGGTCACCAGGAACAATAAATTATTTTAAAATTTAGATTTATGTGTGCCATATTTATTGGCCTACACAGATGTAGTGTCTCTCAGTATGGCTTTGGATAAAGGGTATATAGCAACATGCCATATGTCTTAGTATGGAGTTGTAATGGTTCCTGATGGCATCCATTTAATAATCAATTTCTTGTAGCTTGAATATTGAATATATTTCTGCAGATTTTGCTGAAGGGGTGGAGTGCTTATAATGCGTCCATGAGCATTCCACATATTTTCAGTTGGGGATAGGTCTGATGATGCAGCTTGCCTTGGCATATTGTCTGTCTTTAAGGCAAGCTTTTAATAGGGCAGCAGTACGTATTTCAGCATTGTTTGGTTGGAATAGTGCACCCGAATGTGTTCAGAAAAAGTAGTGCCTATAATGAAGACCAAAGGTTATGTGCCATTTTAAGGAATTTCATCCCACGCCATGACACCAGGGCTTCTGGGTGTATGACAACAAACCGTTGATCTTGGCACCTCCACACATCATGGATTCCTTGGTCTTCTCATCAGACAAAGCCGGACTCTGAAGATAACCAACTGCCGGTCTTGCTGACTCCATGACATTCTGGCATGACACTTTCGCAAGTTCATTACAATCATTTGATTCTGTCTGGCTGCAACTATTTTAGGTCAATAAGTTTATTAAAATTAGAGCAAAAACCTACTCTGCTGTAAAATAAGCTGCACATCTCTTGCAAAGATTGTTCAAAAAACTGTTTGAGGTGCCCTTATGCATAAAGTTTTACCTGCTTTGCTAGTTTGAGGGGTATTTGAGTGGAGACGGACTAATGCATTAAACCCAGCCAGTTGTTTCACACGGATGCACAATGCGATGACACAGGTTTCTCCATTAGTCACGCAGGGTCACGTTTCGACAGGGCTAACAGAAGTGAACAAGGCACCTTGTGTGGACTGTGAAAAGGATTTACATGCCGGTGTGTCAGGCAGTTATAAAACGTTACAGGAGCCATAGAGAGCTGGTCTCATTTTGATGACCTGGATTCCAGGTGTACAATAGCTGTTATAAATAGACTCTTACTTAAGAGCAATAGGTCCTTGAGACTGAAATTTGATTTGGGGTTTGTGGCATTGAGGTTGAATAATTGGTTTAAGGTACGTAAAGAATGTAATAGTCGAATACATAAGGAAAATATCATTTTATTAATTTTTAACTTCATTATTACTTTAAATTCATTAAGTTGCACAGAAAACTTAAATCAATATATGCACCCTTGGGGGGGGGGTGTGTGTGTGTGTGTGTGTTGGGTGCATGATTGCAAAATTTCAAGTAGGTCATGACAAGCAAAGTCAGACATTAAGAGTTAAAATGGAACCCTAATACATTATAATTCTGCCTGCAGACAAAACAGTCGTTTGTATTTGTACTTTCCCTTCCTATTAAGGACGACCTTATGACCTACAGGACTACTAACAATACTGTGAGGAAATAAAAACATAAAGTGTTCCCTGCATAAGATCTTAGTAAACCTAATAATTTTTTCTGTGTACAGTAGTATACATTTACTCCATTATCCGTCACTCTAGAAAACTACTTCAGGTCAACCTAGTTTAACTTTTTCTGAGTCAGCATGACCTGGACAGCGTGACGGACAATTCATGAGAAATTTAGACTGTTTTGAAGCATGTCAAAACTATGACCAAAGACAGATTTTCACTCCAAATCTGTTTTCGTTCCCCTATGCATGTCCTATGGTAATTGGGACATTTTACGTAACAGACCTAGTTTAGCCAGATCATGTTGCATGTACCCTACATTGCTTTTTGTCTCATCAGAACTAGGTTTGAGTATGTAACTTCTTAAATACAGCTTGCTTGCTAATGTTAATTTTCCTTAAAGAGATAGTTAAGCCAAATTTTAATGTGCCTAACAAAGAAGGGAAGGGGGTAATGGCAACCAGTTTGCACATTCATTTCATATTGTGAATGTTAGCAGAATGTTTGTACTGGGATAGAGGGATAATGGTTAGAGGCTTATGATTTGTCACAGCATGTTTCAGTAAACGTTTGAATCAGAAACATCAGAAAAATAAAACATGATCCTTAGTGCATATGCAAGTTCCACCCCTACTTCCCTGCCACAGAAAACAATCAGCGTTATTAATATTGTCAGTTGTCTCGTTTGTAGAACAGTGTTTTGTGGGTCAGTTAAGCAGGACATTAACTGATCTTCACTAGTCTATTGATCAGTAAAGCTAACATTGGGAAGAATAAAAGCTGGGGCTTCCAGTTCACAGCATGCTAATACATTGTGCTGTGCAGCCTGATAATCTTGTATTGTTGGCCACATTAGCAGCTTTTTTTCTGTCACCTGCGAATAATTTCTTGTATTACATCTTAATATTGGTTTTGGCAGCATATTCTGTTTTTTTTCCTCCCACAGCACCCTCAGCATGTAAGCTGCTGGCACAGAGAGCTGAGCTGCATATGGACATGAAGAATTTCAGCCAAGCAATCCAGGATGGGGACAGCATGTGCCGGCTCCAGCCAATGTCTGCAAAGGTAGCGAAACTAATACTTGAGTTTCCGCTCTAGAACTTAGCCTAAAATCGCTCTCCTGCCTCAAGCTTAAGAGTTTATAACAAGATGGCACGGCATGAGAGATACTCAGTTGCAACCACACTGGAAGCTGTTAGAGTAATGGTGAAGATCGGTGTGGGAGACACTCATTTTGTTTGTGTCTGGACAGTATTTTAAGTAACAATAGTATTTTTGATTTTTATCCAAATGTATTTTTCTTTTTTCTTCATGGTCTCACCCAGACATATCATCCAGCTCAGCATTCACCTTTTTCCTTTTCACATTGCTTTGGCAAAACTTTGTGACTTTCATTTATATTTTTTGTCACCAGGCTCATTACATCAAGGCCAAAGCAATTTGCAGTGCTAATCGCAGAGAAGAGGCTTTGCAGGAGTTCTTATATTGTGTAGCGCTGAAACCTGACTGGACCTCTGTCAAATTGGAAGCACAGAAGGTAAATGTATAGTATATAAATAAATGATTCATTCTCTGTGGCTTGTAATATTGTATGTGATTAATGATCATTTTTGGTGTTTGGGTTTATCTGGATACTAAGCACTTACATCACTGGTTTGATTAAAACCCCAATTATTAAATCTAAATTGAATAATATTCTAGTTTGGTCCCTGAAGATTTCTCCTTGAACTATGAGGCTAATGTAGCTAACAAGCAATGAAAACCTAGAGCCACCAGGTTAGCAATGTTAAGTAACCTCAACTAGCTAATTTGTAGCACTATATAATATAAGGTTAATTGACAGAGGATTTCCAAAGGAGGAAATTGAGTGGTTAGATTTAATCTAATATATAATCATCACTTTAATGCTGATCTGTGGGTTATAGGATGTTTTGTACTGTCCTGACAAAATCTAGTAAGTGTTCACTCTTTTTATGGCTCTTTTTATTCTGTGTGTTCTACAGGTCTTGTGTGAGATGTTTTCTTCTGTTTTTGAGGATGATGGTCTGGACACGCCTTTACATCCACTTCAGACCACAGGCCCTGCCCCTCGCATTAAACCTTTATCTCTTCTAGGCTCACTTCACTCTTCTCTGCCCAGAGATGGAGCAAGAGCTGGCTGCTCCAAGGTGTGTTCACAGACTCACTCCACACGTGCACACCCAACATTTCAGTATTTACAAGCATGGCTGCCCTGATATTCAAGTTTTCACCATAAAAGTCTTTAAAATCAAATAATCAAACATGCCTTCTGTTTAAATTAACATATTGCTTTGTGTGTCTGGAAAAAAGTCCTCACATTAGAAAACTCTAAATTTCAGTGTGTAAAAACAAAAAATGCTCCTTGCCCTTGTTTGTTTAATCTCGTATTAAATGTTTGTTCCTGTTATGCATCTAAACTCATTATGGTCTGTTCATTTCACAGGACCCCTCACTCAGTAGCAGTAAAGCATGTGATAGTGGCAGTTCCTCATCCTTTAACCAGCCTTCTAGCAACTTGGAAGACTCCAAGAGCCTGGCAGCTGTCCTCTCCTCACTGCCTGTACCAGCAGGTCTTAAGAGGAAGTGCCCTGGTGATGCTAATGTCTTTGGGCCCCCAAGCAAACTTTTCAAACAAGGTATGAAGGAGTCACAGTAGAGGCAGGGTAACATGGTTAAGAAAACCAGCAGCAGATCTCCATCAATATATTTATCTTTTGCTCTGATGATCTCTTTCAGATCCAACCTGCTCATCCCAGACTACTCCTGTCTTAAGTGGCAAAAGAGAGGTACCTTCCCAGCTCCTGGACAGTTCAGACATGGAGTGCTCTTTGTGCATGAGGTAAACAAAGCCCTTATGCACACAAAACCTTATCCTTATTAAAACTTTGTATGCTCTGAATGAAAATGTGTAATTTTTGCTTTTTAAAATTTTAAAGTATTAAAATAAGTTGGCTCTAAATATGTTTCTGTTTTTAAATTACATAATTTTAGTTTTCACATCCTTTCACATCATCAATAACTTTTTTAGGTTATTTTATGAGCCTGTCACCACTCCCTGTGGACACACATTCTGCCTCAAGTGTCTGGAGCGCTGCCTGGACCATAACCCTAACTGCCCCCTGTGCAAGGAGAACCTCTCTGAAGTATGCATTTTTCTGGCTAATGTTGATGTCTCCTTCTTCCTGTTTCTCATTCTTGCTCACATTCTCCGACAGTTTAGGGCACTAAAGCGTGTGTCAGCTACTGTCCTCCGAGTGTCCAAAGTGTAAAATGAAATTCAAAGTGATTTTGAATACTTGATAGTATACTAATACTAATTTACAGTAAATTGTAGCTCACTTCATGAGCTGAATATGGACCAGAATGCAACTTTGTGGCTTCGCAACAAAGTGGAACGAATGGAGCTGACTGCATTTACTACAGTGATGGTTCCCGAGCCACTGGATGCTGAAGTTCAGTTCAAATGTTTTCCCATGTAATATTAGTTCATTAATGGGAGGCTCATGTTTGTAAGCAACATAATCAAGGATTATTCTTTGAATCACAGAGCTTTACTAACTTCGGAATTCAGTTTGTGTGTGTATGGAGCTTTAATCACGACTCAATGCTCATGTGATGAAACACCTTTTCTGATTATGGTACAATATGTATTTAAGAACTTGAGAAGTGACATACATACACATATAGTGTGTGTGTGTGTGTGTGTGTGTGTGTGTGTGTGTGTGTGTGTGTGTGTGTGTGTGTGTGTGTGTGTGTGTGAGGGGTACAATACAGTGTAGTGTAAAATGTAGTCAAAATGTTTTATTAGTAAAATGACTCTTGGTTGTAATTGCAGTATCTGGCCGCCAGAGGGTACAATAAGACTTTTTTAATGGAGGAGGTGCTTCAGCGCTATCTGAGTGAAGAGCTAGAAGACAGGAGGAAAGTGCATGAGGAAGAAATGAAGGAACTGTCAAAGTGAGTGAGGTTTTTTCTTAATTCATACATATTTTACAACGTTTTTATTAAATTAAACTTACTTTTGGCTAAAACATGATTCTGCATGCATGGCTAGATTGAAAATAGTCAATGTATTTATGGGCATTATTGTCCTAGTTTTACTGTCTTTTTTTTTTTTTTTTTTTTTTTTTTTTTTTTTTTTTTTTTTTTTTAGTCTTTGAGCCAAAGTATATGTACAATAGTCTGTGATACAATTATTTAAACTATAAAACCCTCCATTACAGCTTGAATCTGGAAGTGCCTATCTTTGTCTGCACAATGGCATTTCCCACGATCCCCTGCCCGCTGCACGTGTTTGAACCTCGATATAGACTGATGATTCGTAGGGCTATAGAGACAGGAACGAAGCAGTTCGGCATGTGCATTTCTGATGAACTAAAAGGGTAAGTCACATTTAAAAGTTTTAATTAGAGCACAAAAATAATCACATGCAGTTATAACTACAGCATGATTGCTTCTGATGAATGTACATGCTGATGGTTGCTATTAACATGGATTACAAAACTGTGGTTCTCGTAGGCTTATGGTTTTATAGGCACGTGTGTCAAATAAATTCTCTGCAATTATTCAAGCTTTTGAATAATGTAAGAACAACAGGATTATTTGTCTCTATACTATTTTAAGATTAAAATGAACTCTCTCATCAGTATATTTAGTACTATTAAAATTGTATAAAATCATTGTTAATTGTTATAATTGAAACATCTGAAGTTGCATTTATTAATTATTGAAGAGCTATTTTTGAGTCCAACCTACTGAAGAGTGGTAATTAATGGTCATATGTGGTCATTTTTGAGGCACATAACTGAAATTGTGCAAATGCATAATTACAGTATATTGCATTTTCAGTGTTGTTCAGATTGTCCTCAACATTTGAAAGCAAATATATTGAAAAAAGCCTCTAAACATTAAGTATTTAAATCTACATATTAAAACATCATTGTATGTTCAGCAAGAAAACTGATTCATGGCATCTGGTTGTAAACATTGGACCAGCAGTTTGTCTAACCCACAACTGTGTTTGGTTGTCAGGTTTGCTGACTATGGCTGTATGCTGGAGGTGAGAGATGTGAAGTTCTTCCCCGATGGGCGCTCTGTGGTGGATACCATTGGTGTGTCTCGCTTTAAAGTACTGTCTCATGGCCAGAGAGATGGCTATAACACTGCAAAGATTGAATATTTGGAGGACAAGAAGGTAATGGAGGAACAGTGGGCTGAGAGATATGCATGAAGAGTGAAAGTGTGCGTCCTGGACGTTTGTGTGAGCGAGTGACTGAATGAATGAGTGAGGCTGTGTGTCAGTGATAATCACTAGTCTTCCATCCTGACCTGGAGTGTGTGTATGTGAATCTTGTTTAGGTTGAGGGGGAGGAACTGACTGAGCTGTTGAAGCTGCATGACTCTGTGTATGACCAGGCCACAGCCTGGTTCACCTCTCTCAAAGACAACATGAAGAGCCAGATCCTCAGCCACTTTGGCCATTTGCCTTCCAAGGACCCTGACCCACAGGTGACGATTAAAAGTGGCCCATGTCCATTCCACTGTACACTACCCTGAATGGATTTTAAATGAAACAGTAAAGACTAGATTGAAATGTAGAGTTTTAGGCTTATTTCAATGGGTTTTCCACAATATTGCATTAACTGTTTAGAAATTATGACCATATGTCACACAGTCCCTCTGATTTTGGTATGTTTTGGGTCATTATCTGTCTGTACTTTGAAGTGCTGCATGGCATTTAATTAAATCTCTTTACATGTTTGAATGCAGCCTGCTGCAGCACCTGGGCAATCCTTTTGTCCCTTTAATTTGTATTTAATAAGTATTGAGGAAACCAGCCACAAAACCGCTTTTTGAGAGATTTCACAAAAAATTTTTTTATTTGTATTTACTTTTAAATAAATTTGAATTAAATCTGGTTTAGTACACCAGGTGGTGATGTGTAGTGTGTAGCTATGTGTGAGTAGTATTCAGTTTGTTGGCTGTTTTTAGAATGATTGTAGTAAGTAATCTGTGCCTTAATTAGCAAGGTCACCATATGGTATTTATTCCCAATAAACACACAGCAAGAAATAACCCATAGGAGGAAGCATTTTATTTTGAGGGGTTCTTTGTAGATGATTAATGAGGTCTTAAGAGTCTCAGTAATACATCGTCATACCTGTGTAGTAGCAGTGAATACATTAATAAGAGTCTCATGATGTTATTATTTACCTGCATTAAGTACATGTACTCTTTGTTATAGTAGTACTGGTTCCATTAAGCAAATTCACCTTAATTCTTATTAAACATCAGCCTCAAAACAGCTGAATTCAGTAGATTATAAGCAAATTTATTCACACAGTTCATTATATATTTTGCATAATCCACTAAATGTATTTAGACCCTTAACTACTACTATATCATTGATCATTTTATGTTCTGAGTGTTTATGTAGTCTTAAAAGAGCTGCTCAAAATAGTGTCCCACAGAACATTTATTTTTGGTAGACACCATAGTGCTGGGAGTCTGACAATTTCTCTGCCATCCAACTGTAAACCAGTACATTGCCTGAATTTGAACCAGTTAAGGTCTGCTGTACTGTATGTGATGAAACAATGATGTAACACAAAGTTCACTCATTTGTCTCTTTCAGGGAAATCCCAGTGGACCAGCTTGGAGTTGGTGGCTGCTGGCCGTATTGCCGCTGGAGAGCAGAGCTCAGCTCACTATCCTGGCCATGACCTCATTGAAAGACCGACTCATTGCCATTCGTCGGGTCCTCATCTTCGTCACCCGCAAACGCCCTCGATGACCCCAGCCTTTATCATAGCCTTCATCACCACCACCATTGGCATAATCATCCTCATTATTGTTTTGTTTATCAATATGAGCAACAGGTAGCAGGCCACTGAAACGGCTTCCATCATCTGTGGGTGTGTGTCGTGCTCAGATGTGTGTCTTTACAGTAGGAGAAGCACTGAATCTCATCCTCTGCCTAGTTTGGAACTGACTCTTGCTGCTCTGTCGGCAGATCTCCTCTCTATATGCTTAGCCCCAACGCGGCAGAGCGGCCGATTTTTCTCCAGTAGCTTCAGACCTTGAGCCACTCAACTGAAAGCACCTAAAAAAAAAAAAACATTGTAAAGATTCCACTTCTGCTTTTGTGCCTATTTTTTGGTGTGTATGGCTGACCAAATGCTTCTCATGGGCCTTCAAGTACCTTTACTAGCCTGATGGCATGGTTGTGTTTCAAGAATCCCTGCACTTTAAACGTTTACAGCGTTTTCGTTCCCATAAATAAAAGAGCATAGGGTCATGTTTTGAGGCTGAAATCGTACCAGTCATTATAGAATAATATTTGTAATCCACTGTTAGTAAAGTGGCCTATTTGTTATTCATGTCGTATAGTGTAGTTCAATTTAAACTATATTAGTATTTTGGGGGACACAAACAAATCATTGGCATTGGTCAGAATTAACTGTGAATACTAAAAGTTTGATGTTTGGGGAATTTGTTTAAACCTCTCTGTAGATCTTTACACATTTTGGTAAGATGGTAACTTATATTTTGAGAGCTCAGCTTAGATCTACTCCTCTAAAAACAGTGGCTATGACTGAAATTGATCCCTATTCCCTCATTAGTGTTGCACTATATAAGAGTGGATTATTTACACTACTTAGGAAGCTAGAAACGCACATGGCTCGTAACCACCACTGGATTAGCTAGCAGCTATTCTGTATGAGCAGACATCATCAGCTGTTTGTTTCCACTGTGTTGCTTAGTCATGAGACACTCAATTGCATTCTGGTCCATATTCAGCTTATGTAGTGAGCTACAGTGGTTACTATCAATTACCAGTGAATGTTGGGAGATTATATTGCCCTCAAAATCGCATCCGAATTCCACTTTGATCTGGAAACTTGACATACTGCTTAGTGCCCAAAAACATAAATGGAGATCCATTTCAGTCAAAGCCAGTGATTGGCTTTACACTTTTTTATATCCTAGTTTAAAGTGGAAGTGTATTCACAGTTTATTTTAATGCAATAATAATAATAATAATAATAATAATAATGGTGATGGATGGTATTAATGTAATCCGTCTGATACACTCTTAAGTGCGATGCCATAGAAAAATCACTTTTGGTTCCCGGAAGAACCATTTGTAAATATGAAGAAACTTTTTTCGTGCGAATGTGAAGAAACTAAGTGGTTTCTCTGTGGCATCGCTCCTACAACCATGTGTATCATCCTTTTTGTCTGAGAGTGTAGGGAAGGTGGAAAGGTGCGTTTTTGAAATATCTATTGAACTTTAGGGAACATGCTTATGGACTTGTCGTCTACAGTCATTTCTTGTTGTATACCATGAAAGACTTAAGACAGTTGTTCTGCATGCATCGGCGTGATGTAGGCGGTGATCAAAGAGCTTTATTGGTCCACTTTACCTGCATTCATCCGAAAATACGAAGAAAAAAATGTGTATGACGTATTGTAGTTTGGAATTGTTCTAGTCACTAATTCCCATGTGTGTGTTGTATGATGTAGTATATTTGTATGGTGCACTGTATAGTGGACAGATTTGCTTGTTTGTCCATGTGATTCATCTGTGTACAGACAAATCGGAGGCCTTCAACTCATCATTTTCTTTTCATTTTCGACTGTGGCTGTCTTTCTCTTCTTTGTGATGTGCGAGACTCCCTCTGTTTTTTCTATTCTTCATGTACCATCTCCTGTTGGTAACTACACAGATGCTGCATTTTTTCATGTAAATTTGTATGTTAAGATGAAATTAAACTTAATTTTATATTTTAAATCCGCTTCTTTTTTTCTGTTCTTTTTTTTTTTTTTGGCATTCTTACAACTGTCTCCCCCAAATGTTGACATTTTGGTAACAGTTCATTCTCTATTAAGCTATTTAGGTCAGCAATCACGTTGCAGTGGTATAATAGGACACTGCACGCTGATGTGTTTGTGGCTACACCTGGGTGGCTTGGGTGTCTGACCCAATTTCTGCTCAGTGAAATGTGCCTATATGGAGATTCAGTCTGCATGTTTCATCATGTCTTGCCTCTTCTGCAGATGCTTTGTAATGCCAAAGATTGAAAACAACTCTGAGTAAGTCACTGCTGAGTAAAAATACTGAGATAGAAAAGTAAATGCAAAATTATCTGCCACAACACTCTTGGATGTCTAGCCACATCTGAAGCATGTGGTCATTTTACCATGGCCAATAATTTTGATGCAGACTGGTGGCTCGATAGGCACCTGTAATAGAAGCTTCAGAACCTGCCCATTTGTTTCAATTATAAATGTGTTTTACGTCAGTGGGGTTCCTTTTTAAGCACAGGGGCACATGTTGGATGCATCATCTGTGGTAACTGGCAGTGTCCTACAAAAAGAATTTATGTACCTTTTGTCAGCTTTTTCATTACTTAGTCAGAAGTAATGTTAGAATTGGGTTAAGAAGTTATAACTTAACATATTAAAGGTGAACTACTTCCTTTATATGAGTGATCACACAACCCTTGATTCTTAATGAAATCCTTGGTAAATGTGTCGAAATACCACAAGTATTAAGTACCACAGTACCCTGTCTAAAAACTTAAGTTTGAGTACATATTCCTTAAAATGATAATTACTGTTCACCCATCCCTTTTCATGGCTACAAAAGTTCTTTGACTTCCCATTTGTTCCTGTTCGCACTCCCTTGATCACGTTTACTTCACCTTAATTTCACATCTCTTGCTGCTCTCCTGTACTCTAGATATGCATCCATAATTCAGTTTAATCTTATTTGAATCGCTGCCATTGCGAAGGTAGTGGAATTACTCAGATAAGAAGCAGTAGAATTCCTGCCCCACACAATTTTAGTGATTTCTATGCTTGTAACATATCTGAATCCAACTAATCAGGTAATAACAAGCTCTTTCAGAGTTGGATGGAGTGTGTTGTGAGCGGGGAAAGCACTAAAATGTGCCGGGCAGGGGTGCCTCCAGGACCAGGCGTGAGAAGTGATGAAGGAGGCTTGACCAAAGTGGAAGAGTGTGTTCATTTCCAGAATAGGCAGCATTGAAAAAACTGACCTGTTTGCCTTTATGTGGTTGGATCGGTAGGTACTCTGGCTGCCCAAAAGTATGAGCACAAGCACTGTAAAAGTTTTCCCATTTAAGGCAGAATCTCCAGGAGTGAAGTTACTCTTTACAACAACAAAAATCTCAATCAAACATCTAATGTAATCAGTAATCATTCTGATAGCCCTGTGTTATTTTCATGAACATGATGTGAAATACAAAAGCAATATCGTGCAATCTTCATTCAACTAAATGATACATTAACAATGTTTGTCAGTTTAGTCATTTGCTGATACTTGCTAGAAATAAAAGGTGTGTTAAATTATTTATTTCGAAATGTACAGCACTTAATTCACAAGGTGGCAGTCTTGACAAACCCATTGGTATTCATACTCTTCCAGGACTCCAGAACCTAGAGCAAAACAGCATTAAAGTGTACAATAAATAAAGCTTTAAGGTCAAGCTAAAATCAAAATGGACATTTTGAGCTTGCTACCTTGCTTTGTTAATGACCCTGCTCATATTATGATTCATACCATGATTCAGGGCTCTTGCATATTCTGGAAAAGTCTTATGAAGTCTGGAAATACTTTTAAAATGTAGGCCATGAAATGAATGTCTGAAAATGTCTAAATTGTTAAGCATTAAAGTTGTTAAATTCTGAGAAGATGCCTGAAGATGCCTGTGTTGAAATGAGTCATCATGTAAATTAATACTAATTCAGTGTATTCAGGCGACAGCAGCCCTGTTGAAGGCTTAAAACGGCATTATGCCAGAATTGTAGTTTTGCTACTGGGCCCCCAATACACTTTGCATGAGTCTAATTCACTTTACACCGGTGGCGTAAATACCTTGACACAAGCACGGTACAAAAAAAGGGCAACAATCTAGCCAACAGCAAGACCACGGTAGACTACTACCAAAACGAGAGCATTTATTGCCAGTGTGGCAATCTGATCCACACCCCATGCCTAATTTTTACATTACATGTCCAGTGCAAACTGGCCAAGTGATGTGGATCAAGACTGCAGTCTCCACATGATGCACCTCAACAGCAAACATTACCAGTTGGATAGTGGGCCTGATAATGCTAACAACAAATGGTCTATTACTGCATTTAATGGAAATGTGCACAATTCTAGAAAACAACTGTTGATGTTTGAATTCAACACTACAACCACACGCCTCCCTTAAGTGCTGCCCTTCAAAAGCTCCTAGCTTGCATGTTGCAAAGGTAACAACACTGGCATCCAGACCAAAATAAATTTTTGGTGATCGGACCTTTATCTCTTCAGCTGTTTCTCTGCCATCTCTACTTGTGTGTACAACGCATTTATTTCCACATGCCACCGTCCCTCCTTTTCCACCTTTTCAAGAGCAGGAACACTACCTGCTGGAATAGTTGGGTTGAGATGCTTATATTTTTTCTCTATTTACAGTGCCATGGCTAAACACGGGACTTTTTCCAGCATGCAAACAGATCGGAGATGTAGTTGATGGTGAGGAAACATTTTCTGAATTTTACAAAAAGTGCAATGAAACTGTGCACATTTCTTTTAACTCATCTGTTAATTGTCAGATTTCATAGGGCTGTTAGAGCTGGGAAATCAGTAAATGCAGTAATCTGGCATTCCCCTGACCTAAGACTATGAAGAAGGTTTGTTCGGTGTATTCTAACACAGCTCAGATGAGACATTGTCTAATTTGGGGCATATGCCGACTGATCAGTCATTAATGGGCATCCTGTAAGTTGAATAAGAGGCCCAAATGACCATTTATTTGACCTGATTTACACATAAGAGGAGGGTCACTTTTGTTTTGTTGAGCACCTTCTTGAAGCCTGTGGACACTGAGTGCCTTTAAGGTAGTTTGAATCTAGAAGTTAGTTACGACACTCTCTCATTTTGGAGCATTGTTGTGAGGGTCTGATTTTACCCCGTGGCATGACTGCCACCCCACCATCATTCCAGAGAACATAGTTCCACATCTGGAATAGAGGAAGGTTTAAAAGCGAAGTTCTGTGCAGTACATGCACAGTTACCAAAAGTCTCCATGAAACCATCTAAACATTACAGGGTTTTGGTCTTTGGTTCATCTGACCAGTTCATTTCCCAGCCCTGGTGAATGTTAAAGATAAAAATGAAATATGTTTCCATCTGTGCATTCCCGAATGTGTCTGGGCCAACTTCCCATTCATCTGTATACGTTTCTAGAGTGCACTGCTGCAGTCATTGTCTTGTGACCTGGTTAGACTTGATGACAAACTATGCATCAACAAATGCTTACTCCCTGTCTGGGACATCAGGTGTTGAAAGACATTTTTCCTTGTTGCAATCTGGCCTTATCTGGTTCTGGCTGAGATCAGGATTTAAAGTCAATGTGAATCGGAAAAAATAACACATCTTCCTTTCATTCTGTGATGTATTTATTCCAAGTTTTCACTTTTTTTTCTTTTCTTTTGAATACTATTTCCTCTGCCCTCTGGTGCAAGGTGACCAAATCACAACCCAGGTGGTGTTTTACATGCGGGAAAAGGCATTACATTTTTAAATGAGAAGATACAATGAATCATAGTGGTGGTAAATTTGCTAAAGACATGTTTGATGTTTAAATGCTGCCTTCAGGTCTTCCTAGGTAGTTTCTATGTCTGACTTTGGAGAGCATGAAGTAGTGTCTGTTAAAGTGGTTTTAAAGAATGAAGAACTAGGGATATGCATTAGATGAGTAAGACTTTTGTAGCTAAAAAAAACATTACATTAAATCATCACATTTGTTGCAAGAACAAATGGCCATATATCTGCAATGGTAACTTTACAGGAGAAGCACTCAAATCTTTTAATGTAGGTTCATATAAAATAATCAGGTCCAAGTAATTTTGGGCCATTTTTTATAAGTCAGGAATGCCTTGACACACCAGCACAAAACACATATGTTTAGAAACCGGAGAACTTACTCTTTCTAACAATAGAAGAATCCGTGAGTAATTAATCGTGGCATATCATATTTTTATAAAATTTATAACTGTTTTTAGAAGCTCCTTTTATTAAAATCCAATATAATAAAGCAGTTTATTACCTGAGGTGTTGGTCATGTTGGCCCTGAACAAATAATTTAAAGTTTTGGGCTTCTGTGACAAGCAGTTTTAGAAATTGGCATGGATCTAAGAGGCAAATCTTCCAAAAAAATTAAGACCGTCTGAATGTTTTCATACATCTTGTCACAGTAATAAGCAATATTATAAAATATAATTTTTTTAATTCTCAAGTTATAGGCATCCATCAGCAACTTTTATGTTCAGAAATCCATTTTTTTTTTTGTTTCAAGTACTGAAGTACTCTACATTCAAAAATAAGTAAAAGAAACAGACAAAAAAAACAGACATTTGGCAATTTTTGATAACTTGGTCACTTTCATCAAGATAGTAAACTTCTGATAGTATGTACACATCAAGTAATTGCATATTTAAGAAGCCAAAGCCTTCCATAAATATATCATATGCCATCTCTTATTTTTATTTATAGATATTCAGAGGCATTATATTTGCTAATTAAGATACCCAGCATAGGTTTATCACTGTTGTATTGAGGATCTCTTGATGCAGATTGTTCAGCTACAGAAGCTGATATAAGCTATTTCAGATTCTATGTTACACTGAGTAAATATAGCTGCTGCAGTGAAGCCGAGGGCCTTATCAGTGAAACTCAAACATTACCACTGCATGAGCTTCCCCCATCCTCACCCTCATGACACTCAACCTATGTCCTGGTGTTGAACCCTGAGGCTTGTGTGAGACTGCCCACCTGACCCAGACGGTCACTGCACCCTATAAATTTACAAAGGGAGTATTTTCATGTTCATGTAAGGCTGCATACTTGCTGGCTGAGCTTTCGTTTGTAAACAATTCGTATTTATTCTTTGCCCTCAGTAAGCAACAAGATTTTTCTCTTATTTCAGTGTAGATAATCAGCCAAAATATGCTTTGTGTCTTGACGTTTCTTCTTCAATTTTGCACCAGGGCTACAAAGTTAACACTGCTATCCAGCAACAGAAACCATATCACAACAATTGTCTTATGCAAACAAAATGCCTAAACCTTAATTTATTTAACTCTTAGTACCCGAGATCCACACTTTGTGGGCAGCTAAATGCCGTTTTCTAGGCTTGAAATCTCAGGATCAGAGTAACCTACAGACATGATACACATATCATAGAATACAAGTACCTTATTTAACCATCATAGTGTGATCAGTGATTTGTATACATAAATAACAAAAATCATAACGGATATTCATTATTTTATTTTATTTTTGAAAACCTCATTCAAAAAAAAATCATCAATCTAATCATTACAAACAATTGATCAAGATTCTTTCATTTTCAACTCAAAAACACTCTGGACGATCAATTCCCAGCATGATTTCTGACATCTAAATTGTTTTACTGCATAATAAGCAAATACTGAATAACACAAATATCTAAACTCTCTTACTTGTTACAGAGTAAGCGAACAACAAATGAAGACATATTTGAGTAGCCTAGGATCTCCTAGAAGACAGTCATGCGTGACTATCTTCTATAAATACCTTTTTAAAAGTTGTCTAACATGGTTTTGCTGAACTACGTGAAAAAGTCTTTCTGAATTGACTCTGTTGACCTACCGCTTCTCATTGGGTTTTTTAAATGTACTGCTCTTAACTCCTGTACACAATACGGCAGCCCCACTGTGTTTGAGTCACTTTGCATTGAGCAACGTTTGGTACATCTGGTCTGATGGGATGTTTATTACAGAGACATATAGAGTTACAGACATAAGCACATGGTCTCAGATAAAAATCACACACCACCACAAGGCGTTTTCACACTTTTTTTTTTTACAGATCCGGGAGAACTTGCTCAGAATGTACTGTACATTTGGTTGAGCAAGCCTGGGAGTGGAAAAGGGAGCTGTCTCTGGTAAAGAGTATATTGGATTTCTAAGCTTGGGACAAAAAAAAAAGAAAAAGGAAAAAAAGATTGGATTATTGAGTGTATGTAAATGCACTCTTTTGACTCTATTAGCAGGTAGTTTTTTCCTCCAATCTCGTTGGAAGCCAGTGGTTCTAAAGTGTTTTAGTAGTTAGAAAATACATGATAGTCCTATATGTGACTTTGTAGAAGCATAAAGTAGCTTTCACCCTCCCAGACCGGTAGCTGTATATATAGCAAGCAGGTTGAAATTGGACGTTACTAAAATGAAGAGGAAAAAAAAATCATGTAATCATATAAAAATTCAGGAGAGAGATTTAAGCATCAATATCACCTGGTGTCGGTTTCAAAATTGTAGTATAGTATTGGAGACCAGCATCCTAAACATGGTTAGGAATGTTGTAGCTGTTGTTTCAGTAAATTGTTCAGTTGCATCAGTAAATCTATCGCCATGGCAGTGTTTTCATGGCTCCATGACTCCCTTTGTTGCCTACTTTTTCTGGAATGTTTGTTCAACACCAACACGTAAACATGAGTGTCCACTGCTTGATATCTATGTTAGCATCTTGATCATTCACAACATTTGACGAAAGGAATGACTTTTGGGTGTAAATCTGAAAGCTGTATAAATTGTGATGATGTTCGAATACATCTATTTGTGATGATACAGTCAGAAGAGTTCTCGATGAAAGGCTTGATAAGCTAAAGCTTCATCACAACAACAGCGCCTGAGGTCTCATATACACCTACATCATTCTTTCACTCTCTCATACACAAACACACACAAAATCACACACATATCCCTACTTTCCCCCAGCATAGCCAGACCGGTCTGTCCTGTCCATCAGCTGGTGATTCACGAAAGGCCACTGAATTCTGTTGTGTAACTGTCATGCGTTGCCTGCTGAGAAGAGTGCAGCTCTTTTTGTGGCTGATTATGGACGTGTATGTCTGGAGAAAATTACACTGTTGTTCATGTTGCTTTGGCTTTCGTCTGAGTAATGTGTGTTTATTTCAAATTTGCACCCATTGTCCTCTTAAAGGGAAAAGTTTTCAATGTTTCTGCACAAGAAATGGGAATAAAGTCAGAATCAGAATAATGATAGGAGCCAGACATCCAAACAGCTGCACAAACAAGCTCTTTCATCACAAATACACTGGTCACAAATGTGGTCACAAATACACTGTGTCCGGAGATATTGGGCTTCAGTGTGCACAGGGGCTCCAGCCTTGGTAGCAATGTTGAATGAGGCAGGAAGCCAGCGCTCTAATGCTGCAGTAGTGTTTTTGGACAAGGCTTGTAGCCAGCTTTCTAAATGTGCCCATAAATGAGATCCATAGCTTATGGGCCAATGCTGCTAATGCTGTGGTAACAATGTTGCATGAGGCCCAAAAGCTCATAGCCACAGCGATGAATCTGAGTGAACTGTCACTTAAAACTGCTTGAATAAAAATATGTTCATTCCAGTAGGTACATACAAGGCTTTGGAAAATAGTTACCCCAATTTTTTCCTTTTACAGATTTACCACTATTTTACTGCTTTATATTTAATCTATACAATATGTATAGATACGCTGGAATTTTTAAGAGCAATATGGATGTTTTTTATTGTCAACAGCATGAACCATGGTTTTATTCACTACTCTTAATGGCTTTGTTTACATCTCAACTACTGAATTTTGCAGACATTTGCAGTAAAATGTAGTACAGTGTACATGTATATTACTTCTGAAACATTGGCTGACATATTCCTGATACTAATCAGCAGTATTGGCATCCAAATATATATATATATATATATATAATATACAATATACATTTTGCCACTGACACGACAAAGCCTACAAGACGATGCAAGTGATGGACTGGATTGAGGAACAAGGAGGTTCGAGTGATGTCATGAGCAATGCAATCTCTAGATTTAAACAGAACATGTGGGAGAGTGTTGGGAAACCACTATAGAAGGTGTGTGGGGAGCAATGTGTGGGCAACTGTAGATTTAGATCATTTTCAGAAAACTTGACAAATCAAAACATGACAAATTTGTGTGTCACAACCAGAAAAGTTGTCACAACCAGTATGGACATAGTGTGCATAAAGATAATGATTACAGGATCCTTTAACCCAATGTTTGGAATGTGTTGGAATTAGGTGTATTCAAATATTGATACATATTACAGTTTAATCTTGGACATACATACAGTATCACACATGGTAGTGAACTGGAATTAGTGAAAGAGTGAATAAGATTATGCTATATGTCCAAAGGTGATACCTCGAGATACCACCTTTTAGTTAAAACAACACTTAAAATAGAGTTTAAGGATTCTTTAGAAAAAGCACTGGTTCTGTGGAGTATATCTTAAGTAACTCAGGGTAAGATAAAGTGTGATTGGGTTCATCTGAAATAACAGCACAATGTGACAAAGCAGGCACATGCCATGAATGTTTTAATGTTAGCATTTCCTGTTATATAGTTCCTTACCTAGCTGCTTGTTACTACTTCACAGTAAACTCCACTGACTCACTGCACAGCTTGCAGCTCCTTCTCCAGCTCCTTACACAGTCCAACAAATTAAACTTTGTTTCCCCACTCACAATTATTTTCTTGTCTATTTGATTTGTGCCATTGTGATGTCTTAATCCTTTTGTTTTGGTTCAATCTTATTTTCTTTTACCAGGAAAATTACATTACTATAGGCATTATTTACGCAGCAATGGCATTCAGCTGAGTGATACAGTGTGAAACGAATGTCCTGTTATGATGAAATAACAGCATGGTTAGAATACATGTCAACCAATCAGCTCACGTGGCTGGAACTAACTGTTTGATTTGCATTAAAGTGATCCAAATAAATCTTTTTTTAATACTTTATTAAACCTTGATGAACTTAAAAGGCATGGTGGAAAATGTGTTTAATATCTAAAATTTGGTTCTTTCATTTAGAACAGTAGATGCTAGGCTAATGTCGCTGACAACCATTTGACCCAGTATGATCTTATATGGTTAAAATAAATGTATTTTAATACAACCTGATTTCAGAGAAAACAGAATGAGCAGGTGTCTATAAGCTTATGAGCATAACGTGCATCTTGTGGCAGCATTTGTGGCTTATCTTGCTTTAAACATGTAAACCGCCTGCCTGGCCTGAAAGCTCTCCACCCCATACGCCAGTTAATGCAATGGCCATCTGGAAAGTAGACCTTAATTCATGCTGACTCTGTCTTTTGGCAAACTGCACCCCAAACAAACACACACACACACACACACCCAAGGACACAATCAGCTCAACACTAATGACTAAGGCAGGAAGTGGCCAATAGGGTGAAGAGGTTGCTGGTTGGTGCGTCACTCCACGGGCACTCGCTCACTAAATGGGTGGAGAACTAACTGGTTTTCTCATTGGTCACTCAGAAACCATCTGGTAGTGACCAACTACAAGCTATCCAAAGAGCGAGTCCCTAAATAATAGAGATGTGTTAAAGGACCTACATCAATTAAAGCTACATTTTCATCAGATTAAGAGTTTGATAGAATAAATGGTGCACATTTCAAAACATAGACCTACCCTTCACTCTGCAGCCTGTATCTATACACAAAGCTGATAAGTTTAGCCCTGACCATTCATAGTAAAGTTGTACTATATCTGTAACACATGTAAGTGTTTGAATGAGGCACATCATTTACATATATCAGTCAAGGAGGCATATTCAGGCACATAAATACACGCATATGATAACTGGTTATCAAGAGATTACCAAAACATAGGATACAGGCCTTTACACAGGTCAGCCATAACATCACACCCCTTAGATGTTGGTAGCAGACCCTTAATTTCTGTAAGTTGCAAAGAGGGGCCTCTGAATCAGTGAGCCTTGAATGCTCTTGGATGCTGTCTTTTCCTGGACCACTTTTGGTAGACACATCCAAAGACCTGTCAGATGTTTTGGAGATGCCCCGACCCAGTTGTTAAGCCATCATGACAACAGGTTCTGTTCCTTGGTCACATTCTTACACTTGCCTATTTTGCAAATGCCCCACCTATTGATATGTGCCTTTGGAAAAGGATAATCAATGTTATGTTTTAATGTAATGGCTGATCAATGAATGTCTATGCTTTAAAGTATTGGAAGTACCACAGTTAAACCCGTGCATTGCAATTCATGCAACTGTGATGAAAATGTGCAATAGACATGCCTGCTATAATAGTAATACATGGACTGTTATTAGACTGTCATCAGTCACTAAAAGTGTAAAAGTACTACCTACATGTAACACAGTTTAAAGCCTACTTATAAGGTCTGTCCTTGTAAAAGCACTTATTATCAGCTACCTATAATAAATGTGTCCAGCATATCATTCCTGTCAAGCCAAAACCTTGTATACCCATATATTAACTTTCAATGGGAGTTAAAAAAGGATTTTATTCAATGTCATTTTTGTTGGTCTATTCATCAGGTCATTTTGACTCAGTAATAAAAACAACTGTTTCAAATGATGTAATATACATTTGTTCATCATTTCATTCAAAAGGTTATATATATATATATATATATATATATATATATATATATATATATATATATATATATATATAAAAATTTGTCTAATGGTTAGGAAACCAGCTGGAAGGACTGGACTGAAGTACTCTTCAGTAAGGCAGGACTGGTCTGTTCATGTGCATGTGTACTCACTGCCCCCTAGTGTACGTGTGTGCTTAGTGTTTGTAGATGGGTTAAATGCAGAGGACAAATTCCTGTGTGTGTGTATATATATATATATATATATATATATATATATATATATGTCTGTGTGTGTGTGTGTGTGTGTGTGGTGGGGGGTATATACAAGTTCTGTTCCAGGAGGCTGTTCGAATGTACATTTGTTTGTACGTCCTGTAAGTCCGTACTGGGCCAACCATCTTTTTATATTGTCCATTTTCGTTTTGAACGTGATGGCCTGGCTTAGCACTAATGTGCCGACATGTTTGAGAGCTTATTATGATCACGGCGTTATCTGTAGAGAACAGAACACATGTTAGGATCAGTCTTCGGTTTACAACGAGAGCAGGAGCTGTTGTTCAGGACGCGGGTGCTCTCACTCAGCGGACTGCAGCACAGTACAGTCCTTTACAATAAAGCTAAGCAGAAGTTTTTCACCACATGTAGTGAACTAGCTGTTGCACCATTGGGGCGTGGACGCCTTGATGACGTCATGTAGTGTTTTCAGTGCACTACTTAGACAGCAGTGAGTCATTTGGTACGTGTCTGGGTTTCACTTAAAGGCTGAGTGATTAATTGGCCCACTGTAAAGTGGATGTCTCTATTGCCACACCCAAACCCTTTCACGTAGGGCTTCTATCTCTCTGTATGTAGTCAGTCTCTCTCTCTCACACACACACAGTATATGTAGTCAGTCTCTCTCTCTCTGTATGTAGTGAGTGTCTCTCTGTCTCTGTATGTAATCAGTCAGTCTCTCTCTCTGTAGGTAGTCAGTCTTTGTGTGTGTGTATATATATATATATGTAGTCTCTCTCTCAGTCTCTGTGTGTACACACTCTCTCTCTCTCTCTCTCTCTCTCTCTCTCTCGGTGTACTCTCTCTCTCTCTCGGTGTATTCTCTCTCTCACTCTCTCTCTCTCGGTGTATTCTCTCTCTCACTCGGTGTACTCTCTCTCTCTCTCTCTCTCTCTCTGTGTACACACTCTCTCTCTCTCTCTCTCTCTCTCTCTCTCGGTGTACACTCACTCTCTCTGTCTCTCTCTCTCTCTGAATCAGCACGCCGGCTTCCTGTGTTTGTGCAGACTCCAGTCTCCCACCTGGACGTGCACTGAGCGCCAGTGTCTCGGTGTCTCAGTGTCTCGGTGAGGACAGTCGTATGAAGGAGCTTGATGCTTGGGGTTCGTGTTCACCCTGAAGATCCCCCGCAGATGTAGAAGCCCCGAGTCCGGACTCCGACTGAAGAGCAGCCCGAGCGGCCGCGCTCACTTTCTGCTCTCAGAGAAGATGGCGAGCGACTCTCCGGCTAAAAGTCTGGTGGACATCGACCTTTCTTCTCTGCGGGTGAGCTCCGCACGGCGGGGAGACGTCCGGCGCTCGGGCTTTTCTCAAAGTCCGTCCAGCTTTCTTTGTCTGTGGTCGCCGTGCAGCGTTCAGCAGGCGCTGCTGCGGGAAGCGGCGCTGGGAGTTCCTCCTTTGTCTGAAAGGCTTTAAAAGAGCCGGTTATTTCTCTCCGACAGCAGCGCGATCCTCTCCCACCACTTTAATCGCCCGCGAATCACGACCGTTTTCAGTTGGCCGTAAGACTGCGGCGTCCCGGTCTCTAACGTAGTCTTTATCGCAGTGTTTGTCCTGTAAAGAAAGTGTTTATTTGGCCCATTTTGTTTGTATTTTTGTTTATTTCGCCACAACAAAGCCTTCTCAGGCTTTAAGCATTTAATTATTTTATCAAAACACGGGTGTGTTAGGAAATAAGGGTTTGGGGGCCAATTTTAATCGCTTTTTCAATAAATATATATATTTTTTATTTGTATTTTTCGCCATAACAAAGCCTTCTCAGTCTATATATATAATCATAAGGAGTGTCTTGGTAAATAAATGTATATAACCAATTTTAATCGCTTGTTTGTATTTGGAAAAAAAAATATATATAAACATATTAATTTATTTATCATAACACGAGTCTTGGGAAATACGTGTGTTGTTCTGGGGTTGGCCAATTTTAATCGCTTTTTCAGTATATTTTTGTCTTCTCAGGCTTTAGAAAAATATGTATTCATTTATTTATTATGTCTTTATCATGATGCAAGTATTTTTCCTAAGCAAACAAATGCTGTAAGATACAGTTTTGATCATTATTTATTTAGCTATAGCAGTGCATGGTCTCCGGCCCTGTTTCAGTTCCACAGCTGCTTTAAACATTACTGTTATTATCTTTACATTCTCCCTTTAACTCCTGTTTTCTCCTCTTTTTGTCCTTCCTCCGCCTTTGTTTTCCCACTCTAGGACCCAGCCGGAATATTTGAATTAGTGGAAGTGGTTGGAAATGGCACATACGGACAAGTGTACAAGGTTTGTGTTGTGTTTTTATTTATTCAAACTGTGGTTTAAAGTGCTTCTCTGATTTTCTGTCATGTGAAGCAAATATCAGGCTGTTGGGTGGAGTTGGTGTGTTCAACAGCACCAGGCTGTTCAAGTTTGTGTCCAAACGGAGGCTGATTCAACTCATATCTAGAACATTAAGCCCCTCTGGCTTCACTTGGCACTGTCTGTTCTGTAGCTGAAGCCCCCCATGTTGGCTCATAGGAGTGCCTGGCACAAACACCCCGATTAAACAACACCTGGTGAAGCAGCACTCCCGCCCTGCTGTATTCACAGAGGACTCCGGCTGAGCACATGTGGGTTTATTTTCTAGTTAACTAGATAGGGTCCCTAAATCACTGACTAAAAAGAACTCTTCTTTTTGACAACTTTGGCTTTAAGGAAAAGGACATATTTTCTACAGTATCCTACAGTTTTGGCTGTATTTGGCTGTTGATTTTGAGACAATGGCCACACCCATAACAACAAACCACGCCCCTAACAAACATGGTCACGAGCATAACCTTTTTCCATTGCTTTAGACCCCATACATGCATGCATCTGGCTGTTTTTTGGTCTCCCTTCTACACAATAATGCTCTTTAGTGGAATGAGTTCTTAAAAATGCTGAAGTGCATGGCTTTTTGACAAAATTTGGAATTTTTAGAATAAGGTACTAAAGCTAGTGTAAGGGTACCTGTGAGCAGGTGGTCCACACTATTCCCCATTTTTCACGACTTGGGAGTAAAGTCTAGATCCCCTCATTTCACAAGTTGACTTAATAAATTGGAAATTCTTTGGGATTTCCTCCATTCAATTGTCAAAGCGCGAGAGAGGAATTGAACAAGTTGGACTTCTAAAACCTGCTTTTCCTTTGCACTGTATTTAGGTCTGATTCCCCCGTTAGCTTTGCTGCCTGAGGAATTTGACTTTGAACTTTGAGATGTTGGCAGCTCGTATGAATGTTTTGGAGATGTTTTTGTGATCTCGGGCACAGATTTTTAGAAATGCTGCTGTACACAGAGAAAACCTGTGTTTTTAAACATCTCTGGATGCCTTATTCATGTTGCCTTGTCTGTGAGAATTTGATGGTAATGGTTACATGGGAACAAACAACAGTAGAAATCCTAGTAATATTGAGTCTAGCCAGTTTTAACAATCGGATCATTTTGTTTGTATGTTTCTAGTGGCATGCTTAAGAGCAGTGCCAACAAAAGCGAATAACATTGGTGGAAAATTTGATTACTTTCATTTTCACAAAAAAGTTATATATGTTGACCATTTATTTTTAGGATATCACATCCTGTTTCAGAAGCCTTTTATGGCACATGTAATTGTGTGCATCCCAGGTTTCATTACCAGGTAGAATTTGGGGTGAAATCCTGAATAGCTTTATATGATCAGATTTGTAGATCAGCGTGAACACACATCAGATCAGCACCACTTGGTTGCTTGGTTTGTTCAGATCACTTTCTCGATTTGTATATGAACAATCACTTGGACTGAGAATTGAGCATTACAATAGGAATTGATTGATTGCAATTGAACTGATTCTAATGTCTCAATGTCACAAAAAATGGAGTATGAGGTCAGTGAGTGACTTGACACTGATTTTCTTGCAATAAAGTCTTCCAGAGCCCTCACTTGGCGGTGGGGAAATCACCTCAGGCTTGGCATGTGGTGGGGGATGTTGCATCAGTAGCTTGGAGGTTGTGACCTTCTATTGTCTCTTTATTTGAGAAATATTTGTGTGCATTGAAATGCATGTTGAAGTCTGCATAGTGGAACTGCAGAATCCTCTCAGCAGTTCCTTTGTCCTGAACAAATGTAAACTTGTGTGTAACGTCAGACGACATTTCTGTGGTTTTGATGATGGCTTCATTGAATTCCTGTACTCAAACAATCGTCTGTTTACTCCCCTGCAAGCGACTTGTGGAGTTACAGCTAAAGGGAATTGCATGTGTGTTGCATTGCCTTTGGGTTCCCACCCCCCCCAACGCCCCAATGTAGCAGACTTGGTGTGAAGTCATGTGGGTTGCTTTCAGACTGTATTGTGTCTTAACATTTTAAAGGTCTGTCTGTCTTTCCTAGCTGCCCTTATCGATGTTCTCGTTAAGCTATCGATATTTTCGTTTTGTCAACCATTGCTTTTTCAGACACCATTTATGCCACTCTTGGTGACTTGCTGCTTTCAATTATCCATTTGCTGTAATTATTCTGATGAATGGTTGCATGTGCCCTTTTCATGACCACTTGAGAGCATCCATGGCCTAAAGCTCTGATTATTGAGCCTCATTCTGTTGTATAGGTTTCATACATATCTGATTAAGCGGCTTGTTTTCCAAGGCCCTGTGTATTGTTGGTATTTAATGTAAAACTTGCCTACATGCCGTCTTCCATATGTGAACAGATGGCTTCTTGGACTGGAGTAGAGATATAAGCCCCCACCCCCCTTCTTTAACACACTCCCATATACAACCATCACACATAATGACATGGGTTTTTGTTAATCATCCTCTTTTCGTGGGTTTTGTTAATCTGCCTGTTTGCATCAAAGGCCGACTGTGCTATATATGTCCTGCTCTATTTGTAGTGTCTCAGTGAGCTGAAAACACAGCCCATCATGTCACAAAGAGTCTGTTTTCTTATTTGACAGCCCCCCCCCCCCAAGCCGTCAGCTCATCAGCTGTGCTGGTTGTTTCCTATGAGGAAGGTGTGTGTATGAGTGTATGTATGTATGGCCACCAACGTTTGCAAGAGATGCATTTAAAATAAGATGTACAGCTAAACCTTTTTTCAACATTTGTGATCAGATCATCCATAATGTGTACATGAGTGTGACTGGGGGCAGAGGGAAGAGGAGTAGAGTATGAGCTGAGAGCATTGGGCAGAGAAGAGCGGGGGAGCAGAATAAAGGTTTCCACAAGATTGAAAGGCAGTATTGCCCCAGTGCATATCTTGCTCTATTTATATCCCAATACACTTACAGGCGTGCATACATACACTACCGGTCAAAAGTTTTAGAACACCCAATATGGGTTCTGAAACTTTGGGCCAGTAGTACACACACATTATGCAGCAGCGTGTTATTAAGAGATCATGTCACAGCACGATGACTGTAAACCAGTAAAATCAATTTCAGACAATCAACCACAACATTATGATCACCTCCTTATTTCTACACTCACTGCTCAGTGTCATGAGCTTCACGTACCACACAGGAGCACTTTATATTTCTATGATTAGACTGCTGTCCGTTTGTCTCTCTGCATACCTTGTTAGCCTTCTTTCACACTGTTCTTCAATGTTCAGGACCACCATAGTGCAGGTATTATTTGCATGATTGGTCATTCTTAGCACTGCAGTGACATTGACATGGTGGTGGTAGTGGTGTGTGACACTGATGTGTCTGATCCACTAATACCAGCGCAACACACACTAACCCCCACCATGTCAGTGTCTTTCCATGTATAAATATAAATTAGTTATGCATTAGTCATGTCAACCATCAGTTAATAAGGCGGAATGAATGTAGACACAGCAAGACTGCACAACCAAACTGTGTTCCTCTCTTGTCTTGTGTAGGTGGAGAAGGGGGTGTAAGGGCTGGATGTTTTGAGGGATACAGCACGCATAATTATTTGGCAAGAAGATGTGGCCTGTTGATAATGTGGTCGGTGTTTCCTCAGCAACGTTTCACTTAATGGCTCTCTTTTTGCTTCCTTGCTGTTGAATAGTCAAAGGGCTGATGCACTGCCATGTGGACTGCCCCAGTGAATGCATTTGCCAGTTAAGCTGTTCATCACAGTCAAGACACAAGTCTCCTTTCTCCCAAACTGGGCAAATGTGCTGCAAGTCCCCTGCTACTGCATTGACCCATCTGATTGGACAGTTGGCTTGTCCATTTATCCAAATGACAAATGAGCAACCGGCGTCTAATAGATAGGGTTGCAACTGGTTGAGCAGCAGCAGCTGTTGTTGGGTCGCTAGGAGCCCTAACTGCCTCATTACAAAGGTGTTTTTGTTTGGTTTGCTGTGGTGCATTTAGACTGGCTCCTTTCTCAGCTTGGGCAAGAAAGACAGTTTGAAATGATTGCGCTCAGTCAGCACCCAAGTGTTTACTGTGGTGTACATTTGAAGTTTGTGTTGGTTTGTGAGCATGTAAATGAGTTGTGTTTGAGTTTGGTCTGTCTGATTTTACGGATACCACTTTTTATTTCTCCGTGCAGATGCTCCTGAATTCTGTTCAGGTGGTGTTTTGGAGGTAAACTAAACTATAAGTAGGACTGGGTGATTATGTCAATGTTTATATCAGTCTTACGATATAAACAGTGAGATATGGGCTATATGGGTGATATTGTTTACATCACGTTTTAAAGTTTTTAAATAAAGTTCTATATCAATCGTCTGGAATTTTTTTCTGCTACTTCACTCAGCTCCTCCACCTGCTCTCAGCTCCTCCTCTACTCTGCTCCCCTTCAACGTAATTTGTGGTTTCGCATGCACACTATGGAGGGGATATAAGGCTTGGTGTGTATTTAGATGAAATGAAGATCAAATTTCATTGTATTTAAATGTAGTAAAAGATTTCATGGGTTGCCCTATTATTTTTCACATTTGTATATCTCCATTCAGTTGAAATATAATGTGATATAATATTTTATCCATATACCCCAGCCCTACTACTAAGTTTGACTTGGTTTTAACTAGGAATTGTTTGGGATTTTAAAAATGTTAGCCACTTAGCAATTACTAAGCAGTTTATTAACAAGACCTGTCCAATTATTAATTCATGGAGCTATCTAATTAGCCAGTCATGTGGCTGAAGTGTGATTCATAAAATCATACAGATGCAGACCAGTGGCTTCATTCATTTCATTCATTCATTTCATTCATTTATTTTAATCCCAATTTCCCCCCAAACAACGTTGGGCAGCCAGCTCCGATACATAGACTAACAGACGCCTGTGCTGGCCAGCATAGCACTGGGTCACTCTAACCACTCAGAGAGATCTTGCCAATATTTCTCTGACTCTGGCTGCTTGAGCATTATAGTAGACCACTGAGCCACTTGAAGCCCCAGTAGAATATTTCTGAAATGTTAACTCAAACATCCAGAAAAGGTACAGAAACTGATGATCTCTATGTACAGTTGATATGAGCTATTCTATGATGCATTCCTGGTGCACATGTGACACTAGACAACTTCAGAAATGGAATGTCCCTTCCATCTGTTACCACTGTGGTTTGCGTGATGACGATAATCCATGTCACCTTGTCATGAGCGTACTGGCTAGAGTTCAGTCTTACTCATAACTCCTCAGAAACGTATTTAGGTGTGAGCATTCTCGGAAAATACTTGTTTTTCTGTTAACAGTAGCTGGCTAGTCTGAATGATCTCACTCCACCGATGGTGTTGAAATCTGCCTGTCCTGACAGTTAGCATTCATGATTGACCACAATTAAACATTTGTTGCACTGTTGATTTTGTGAGTTGTTCATCTCAAAGGCAACTGTCTTTCTTCAAGCAATGACTCATCAGTATGAGACTTGTTTTGCCTCCTTTTGATCAGTGTCTCAGGTTAGATGCTAAGGAATAATTAGGCTGTGTTACAGTACTCCATCTTGAAGTCTTGAAACAAGGTCCGAGCAGTGATGTACTGCTTGAGCTGGTTGACTTACCTCTTTGAATGGATGACCTTTTTTTTCTTCAGCAATGCATGACTGCACTTTCCCTGAACCTGCAGGACCATATCTAATCGGTCCTGTGCCCCTGACAGTCACTCAAATAAACAACAAATCACATGTGGGGAGAGAGAGAGAGAGGGAGAGAAGGCTGGGAACAGTTTGAGGTTCAGGTACAATGAGAAACTGTTTTTAAGGACACATTGTGTGCATTTAAGTGCACACTGCTTTTTCTGTAGTCTGCAATTACCATGATCTCACTACAGATTCTGATGTAATGGTAAGTTCAGGGCATTTAGAGTGTCTGCTTGCCACAGAGCTTGACTACTAGTGAATATCAGGGTTTGAATATTGTATATTTCCCTACTGCTGGATTAAAAAAGGATTCTTATCTCTTATCTTAATGCAAACTGGTTTAACCATGTATTAGTTCCCCCTCTGTTAAAGATGGTTCCTTACATTGATATTGATCATGCCTACTAGTGCTACAATAGTTTAATCCAGATGTACCTTGTTTAGGTATAATGAGCTTATGAAACCTCTCTGGACTTGCACACTTAAATGTTTTCATATTAGTATTATCTCATTACAGAACATAAATAATCTTCCACCCGTTTGGCTTCTGAATTTGGAATGGCAGTAAAGATGGTCATACGGACACTTAGTGAACAGCCATTACAATGATCAAAACTAGGGCTGCTGCAGTCAGTTGATGTAATTGATGACGTTGACGCACAAAACGGTTTTGTTCATTTAGTTTCTGATTCTAAAACATTTTCATTCAAGTAATGAATGCTTTCCTTTACCTAATTCCTGCGTACATGAAGTCAGATGTTGAATATTGTGCACAGTTTTATTGGCAGACCACCAGTGTACCTGTGAGAAACTGACCAGTTGATGGATTCTGTGGTTTACCTGATCCTGCCCATGCTAACTAAAACATTGCCAACAGCAGTGATTGCCTTTCGCCAAAGTAAACTGATGTAAACTGATGTTGACATCTGTGGTCGTGACAGAGCATGGGAACTTTGTCCATTGCTGATTTGAGACCCAGAATGATTTTAGCTTTCTACCCATTCTAAAGTCAAACCCACTTTCCCACTGAAAGACAAAGTGATCTGTACTACACGCATGCAAAGACCAGCGACAACTACACTCACTACAGTTACCATAATCCAGTGTGCTCCAAAACCATAAACTCTTACACTCCCAAAACGCTGTAGATATGAATTAAAAATCAATTCTACTGCACAGACATCCAGAATCACCCCTAACTGTCACTGGTGTTTGTTTTGGTGTTTGGCCAGTGTGCTCTGGCCTTCGGGCTTGATGGGATGTTAGCATTGCGATGTTTATTATTTCTGCTGTGATTTTAAGCTCATTACTTTGTGCAGGAAATGACATAAATACAGTAGAACACAGGTTAATATTAGATCAGTTGGACTACAGACTTTAATAAATTCCCTCCGTTTAGTGTTTGTCAGACTGTAGTTTATTTTTAAACTTTCATTTCTGCTCTTCAGTATGTAAACCTGTGTTTATACTCTGCTGCATAATATGACCTATAGGTTGATGTTGACAAAAGGAATATAAAGTGAAATTAAATGCTTTGCAATGTTTTTTTTTTTTTTTTTTTTTTTTTGTTTTTTTTTTTTTTTGATTAGTCATTTAACCCCCTCCATAGTGTGTGTGTGTGTGTGTGTGTGTGTGAGAGAGCAGGAAGGATGGTAGAGGAGGAGCTGAGAACAGGGGGCATGGCAGAGCAAGAAAGCAGAAAAAAAATGTTTCCATAAGATTGAAACAGAATGTTATATCTTTAATATCAAATTGTGAATTGAATTCAAACAAACTGTTGAGCCTCCAATAAATCAATGACTTAAAGAATTCTTTCATGACTAATACTTTTGCAGAGCACTCTGTTACACTTAACACTCCTTTTGTTAATAGTGTCTATCCATCCATCCAGCAGGCAAAACTGGTGCTGTCTGCTCTGCTGTCTGAACCGCTTAACCACTGTGGAGGATGGGCAGCTCCTTTGCAAAGCTTTGGAATCCGTTTGAGTTTTATCACACTGGTCCTCTGCCAGCTGGCGTTTAGGAATGGAAATCCTCAGGTGGCCTGGACTACCCTCTCTAAAACAGCCTTGAAGTAAAGAAAGAGACTAAATTATTGGGAGATGCTGTGTATTAGAGCGAGCGAGCGAGGGAGGGAACAATGCCTCGTTTGACTATATATGGCTGTTGTATGGTAGAAGTGTTGCATTCCTCTTCTGTGGAGTTTGCTGCAGATTTCTCATGACCTGTACCCCATTGTTCTCTCTGTAAATGAGTGCAAAAGTGCGTGTGTTTTCAGGCCTCTGTTTGTTTTTTCAAAACCTCTTCACTTCTCTGCCTTTTAGAATGGCTAATCCATCCTAAGATGTGGAGAGTAATGTATGGCTTCCCATAAAGCTCTGTTGTCCAGCATCCTCTGTTCATTTCCTTGACCTTCTTGCCATGTTCCCACTGACGGTGGCTGGGTGGGCATTGCTGGGAGAGCTGGGGGTTGCAGAATCAGAAGGCTTGCCCTGTATAGCGTAGCCCAGTTCTACTCAGCGTGGTGTATTCTGGATGGTAGAAAGGAATTCCGTCATAGGGCACAGTCACACCAACTGTCATGGTGCCATGTTTCAGTTTCAATTCTCAGGGTCACGGAGAGTACACGCAAAAGCTATGCACTCTGGTACTTGTCATTAGTTGCCACAGCTGCTTCACCTTTTTGGAAGTGTTCATTTTTTCAGTCAGAATGCGGGCTTTATTAGGCTGCTAATGCAGTCAGAATTTGGCATATCTGAGTATATCATGGGTAACAAGTGTTCCCCCTAGATTTTCTAAAGGTTTGTTGGCAGACCCTTTGAAGCTACCAGTGATGGGCATATGAAACATTCATTTGTGTACAGGACTGCTGTAGTGCATTGTAATTGTTTTCAAGCCAATAAAGCCTGGGAAAATCTGCTTTGTATTATTAATTTCCAAATTCACACTTGGACTTTGATTTGCGAGTACAAATTCCAGAGAATGGGATGGTGTACTCTCATTCTACAGTTGGAACTGCAGTGTGGTGTGAGATATCTGGATGTTACAAGTCCACTCCTGATGCATCTTTGAGTAAGAACAGCTCTCTGCATGGTTGTCCATGATGGTACTTGGTTAGATGAGGACTTTTGAAATGAACAGTACCTGGTCTGCAACTGATGACATTCCTTTTTGTTAACATCTTTTTTTTATTGATTTAACACGAACAATTCTCTGCATTCAAAAGAGAAGATTGAAATTGAAGACAAAATACATGGGGGGTGGGCTTAATTACAGTTCAATGTTAAAAATATAAAGAATATATAAAATTCTAATTAAACATATACATCCATAGTTATATATTTAACGTGATTTATGATATCAGTCCAAAAATGAATTGTTGCTGCTTTAGCATTATAGCATCTAGCTGTTGCCTGCTCCAATATCTGCACCACAGCTGTGATAGAGATATGCTGGGTTCAGATCATCCTTTCAAGATCGATATTTCTTTTGGCTACTATTGTCGCTGCCAACTGATGACATTTCTTTAGGATTATTAAGGTAGCATCAATAATACCTTCAAGGAAGGACCTATTCATTAGATGATTTAGCTGGATCCGTTGTGTTGAGCCAAGTTTGGGAACCAGTGTAGTGGAGCATAATTGACCCTGTTTAATTGAATAGCATCTTTAAATGTAGGTGTCATGGTATCAATTGGTTACTATTTGTTCATTATCAGTTTCATCTCATTAACTCTTAGAACCAGAGAGCCACACTTTGCACACTTTTACATGTTGTTCTAGGCTGCATATCTCAGGATTATCCCTACAGACATGATGCATACAGTGCATCCAGAAAATGTTCACATTTTGCACATTTTATGTTACAGCCTTATTTTAAAATGGATTCAATTAATATTCCACTCAAAATAATCTACACACAATACCCACAATGAAGTCTGTTTGAAATATTTGCATGTTTGTAAACTTACAAATATAAAATGTGTATAAATATTCACAGCCTTTGCTGAATACTTTGTTGAAGCACCTTTGGCAGCAAATATAGCCTCAAGTGTTTTTGAGTATGATGCTACATGCTTGGCACACCTGTTTTTGGAAAGTTTCTCCTATATTTTGCAGAACCTTTTGAGCTCCATTAGATTTTTAGATATCTCCAGTGACGTTCAGGTTCAAGTCTGTGCTCTGGCTGGGCCGATCGAAAGCATTCAAAGAGTTGTCCTCAAGCTACTCTGTTGTTATTTTGGCTGTGTCTGTAGGGTCATTGGAAGATTAACATTTGTCCCAGTCTGAGGTCCAGAGCACTCCTGGAGCAGGTTATCATCAAGGATGTCTCTGTACATCACTGCAGTCATCTTTCCCTCAACCCTGACTACTCTTCCAGTTCCTGTTGCAGAAAAACATTGCTGCCACCACCATGCTTCACTGTAGGAATGGTATTGGCTAGTTGATGAGCAGTGCCTAAATTCCTACTCACAAGATGTTTGGCATTCAGTCCAAAAAGTTCAATCTTTTTGTTTTGAAAAACTGCCAGATACTGAGCTGTGGCTTCTGTCTGGCCACTCTACCATGTGTGGCTGATTGGTGGAGTGTTACAGAAATGGTTGTCCTTCTGTAAGGTTATCCTCCTTAAATGCCAAAGCAGCCTTCCAGTGCTTGTTTCCTGCCCTGTGCACATGTGCATGCTATACCTACAAGCAGACTCTGACTGATCAGTGAGATGGGTGTGGCTAAAAATATCAGTGACCCAGATATTGGGTTACACAGAAGAATTGGAAGGTAGAGGGTGTTACCTCTGTTCTTTTTCTCACCCAGTGTTTTTAAGAATAAAATCCAAAGAAAGGATAATACTGATATATACAACAAAGTCCTTTTAAAAACAAACAAACAAAGACAGAAATTAATAAGCACAAGTAAATTTATCAAAACATGGTCAAATTTATACAGATATATTTAAAATCTGTTCATTTTTACATCTCAAAACAAGAAATATTTGAGTAGCCTGGCATCTTCTGAAAACAACAACTTGGCATGTTGGTGAATAAAAGTATGAAAAAAAAAATCACACAAAATCGGTTAAACCTTAGAGAAATTAAAATATAATCCATATTGTCAAAGCCTTCAATGGTTTATGGGTTAAAAAAACTATGTACCAGGTTTCAGGACCAGTATGATTATCAAGTTCTTAAATCCAAGACTTTTAGATGTTATCTTTTGTTCTTGAGCAGTAACATCATGTATATGCCTTCACAACAGCGTAAATGCACTCCGCGGCAGAAGTCCTGCTTTTCCTGTGGTCAGCGAAACCCTACATGTGGGCTCAAACAAGTGGCCTCCCTCAGCGTTATTCTCTGCGTTGTCACGCCATCTTTCTACAGTCACAGAATCTCCCTTCCAGGCCCCTTGTGTGGGTGTTTGTGTTTAGTGGTAAGCGGCTATGGCGGTCTGGCAGTCTGCATCGACATCATACAGCTCCCTCTTTTGACGTCCAAACAAGCATCTGTAGCACAATATATTGGCCTTGTTCTTTCTCCCATAGACCACGCTGTGGCTTTTTTGTGAGCTGCTTTGGGCGCTGGCCATGCACAGTGTTTAACACCCCCAGTCTATGTTGTGTGCGACAAACCCTCTTGGCTACTGTTGACTTGTTTGGTCCCATGGCAACTAATGAATTGGTCCAGTCGCCTGCTGTACTTGGCCTGCACTGTGCAGCAACGGGCAAGTCACGTGGCTACCCAGGGGCCAGGAGAAAGCCTAATTGTGTAGATTTTTTTCCCCCTTGTGTCTGCTTAAGTTAGTTGCCAGTATGGCATAAGGGACAATGTCTAACCTTTTCCTGTTTCACCAAGTTGTAGAAGCAGTCTTTGAGATTTCTGGCATCAGATCACAGTGCTGCGAATTTCCCTGCATGGTTAACTGGTAGAGATGTACTGTTTGTGGTCTTGTTTAGCCATCATCTTTTCATCTTGAATCTTTGCGGAAGGCAGCTGACACAGATCGCCGTTCGTATTGTGAATTTTCTCCTTTGGTTTTCAGTAGTTGTGTACTGAGTAGATGCCAACTAATTTTTCGGGCTTCTCTGCAAATAAAAAAGCTTTCTCATCTTCAGAAATACTTGCCCAAAAATGCCTCCCTGCCTACTCAAAAACAAGGTCTTCGGTTGTTCATCAGGCAAACACACAATGACTTGGGGCCTTTTCAAACCAACATTTGTATCCCAGACCCGGCAATGCTTTCTCCAAGAGTCCGGTATGTTTGGTTGAGCGTGAAAGCTGTTTTTGAGTCTGGGAGCAGTCCAGGGAACCAATCTCTGGTCATCCTGAAATCCATGGTCTGGATTTTCTTCAAGCATGCTGGTATGGCAGTGAGTGCAGAAGCTATCTACTCCAGGAGCTGCACCGAGGTTTGTATCTAAAAATTCCCCTCAGTAAAAAATTGGCTCCTGCACGGTGGAACGCCATGTCTTCAGGTAGTGCTGTGTGGAAAATAAAGAAAAGCAAAAATGTGTGCTGGAATGTGACATTTTGAAATTGCACGATTGATCAGTTTGAATGCTTCTGTGAATGCTACCCCAAAGAACCCCAGAATCAGTCCTGGGTGAAGACTTGAAAAATAAAAACAAGATTTTGTCTGCACAGTCATTTTTGAGTAACCAGAACCATGTTTCCAGTATGGTATGAGTGTCTGTATTGTATTAAGATTTACCAAGAAGAGATGGTGAAAGTCTAAGTCTAGTGTTTGTTATCCACATTCGCCTAGAATCTCCTGCTCTCAACTAAAGAATCACAAGGGAGACATAAAATAAATCTGCACTGATTGACTGCATTGAGGGTTCTTTTAAGGGATCCAGCTTTTGTCTTGGTGTAGATTCTTCCGCTTCCTGGAATAGACAATGGCATCAGTATTCCTCCTGACAGGTCTACGTAATACCACAAGTGGACCAACTAAACAACCTTAATGACTTATGTTCAGCTATGTGAGATGATGCAAGGGTGTGCAAGCTTACCTATAAAACCTGCAGTCTGCAGCTTACCAGCCTGGCTGACGAAGAGAAACCTCCTGCTCCCTCCTCGCTCTGCATAGGTTGGAACAGTGCAGATCTTGCCCAGAAGTGTTCTGATTTGCTAAGCCTTAATTAACTGTTTCTTAGAAATGTTGTTGTTGTTGTTGGTGCTGGTTGGCCTGGTTTATGGGAATGGACAGAGAGCCCCAGAACTATTGATGAACGTTTAAATTGTATACTGTGACACTTTCACTATGTAAAAAAACAAAACAAAAAAACAACAACAACAATGACAGTAGGGGTCTGAATAAGCTATTAAGAAAGCTAAATCATTCTAGGTGCCTGTACTTAAATACTAACATCACTGTTCAGGTATCTATGTGGTTTTATGTGAGGTCAGATAGAAAATGCTTGGCAGAAGAAGCATGGTAACACACCAGCTTGGCAATGTTTTGATTTCCAACCAAGCCAGTGTAGAAGTAAGTCCAGTTGGTGAATATATGGTAGATGAATGGATGTGATTGATGATGCATAGTGGGTAATGGCCAGACAAGTTCATAACACAGTAATGGTCCAAGGGCGAGATTCAAAACTAGATTTGGGTCCCCCTGTCACATGATTAAACTCCGCTGGATATGCAAATGGAATTAAATATTAATCAGGGAAAATGTATGCTATATGTTAAGGCTCTGCAACACTTGTATTACTTCGAACTGATTGTCATAAACCATAACATTAATGATATGGTTTATTGTGAAACTTCTGTAGGAAATGCTCTCAGCAGTCAAAATTCTCCATTTTTGTTTTTTTACTTTGTCATTCAGTTTTACTTTTTGTGCCATTTCTTTTGTGCTTAGCTGTTCCTAGTCTTGAGTTCTTGCTTTCTTGTTTTGCTATCTACTGTCGAACATGATAGGATGGTTTCTCCTTTTGGGTCCTTTTGCTCTGAGGATGTAGCCGTGGCCACTGGCTTGTTGTAAAGAAGCATGGTCCAGGATTGCTGCAAAGCTACTTTGGGAATGTAAAGTGACAAACCAAATTTTCTCGGACATAATCACAAAGTTATCTAATCACCAAGTTTAAATTAAACTATTGGTTTAAATGAGTGTGTGGTCAAAGATATGATGACAAATTAACCATGTTCACACAAATATTTTTATTAAATCCTATGTTGTAATACTAATTAATTTACCTGGAGGTGGTATGATGAGGCATGGTCAGATGCTAAAGATACATTTTCTTCCTCCTTGATGTTAGATACTCTTGATTATTTTCTGAAATTCTGGGCTTTTGAATGTTCTTATAAGTGAAACTGCAGGGTAAGGCACCATGTCTGCAGATATGGACATCAGTTGTGCTACCTTGTCGAAGCATGATAAGATGCTGTATACCGTATTTTCCGGACTGTAAGCCGCAGCCTGGAAAATAACATATATAAGAAGAAAAAGTTGCACCTCATTATAAGGCACATGGTTTAAAGCGTGGAAAAAAGTAGAGGCTTATATATAAATAAAATACGATAAAAATACGGTATTTATAGGTGAAACTTCCTTAATGGAACAGCAGGTAGGGTATTTCGATAGGCTAACAAAAGCACCCTAAAATCCAATGCTCCCAGCAGAAGCATAGGCTGGATAGTTGGATAGCCTAAATCACTGTATTAGTGGGTAAAGTGAAGGCAGTATAAGTGATCAATCATTTTAATTTAATGTAATTCTTGTACTTTTTAATGAACTTTTGTAACAATTCAGCCAACAACCACAAGCTAAGATTAGTATAATGCAGAATTAATTATGGATAATGCATGAAAATGTTGATATATTGACAGGCTTGAAATTTATAAAAACAGGTGTTGCTAAACAGATTAAAGTGTTTATTGATATTATTTTCTAACAGAAACTGATAAAAATGAATACACAGGCTAACTGTTCTGCCATTTGTGGCCAGAAATGGTGAGAAGTACTTCTATCCCCATTGTTACTTCACCTAGTTAGGTATGATGCACCAGTTTACCATGTTTACTGTGAGGAAGAACTACATTTGGCCTGTAACGAGCTTATGCCACAGGCTATCCTATTTCTCAGGCCGTGTTGATATCTGCTTTTCTTTCTTCCCCTGTGGCTACCAGCATATCCACTCCTTTAACTCCTTGGGATGATCAAATATTAAAATAAGTCCAAATGCTCTTCCCCACTAGACAGATACGCTGTGGGAGCACAGCTTCAAGTGTGCCTGTGGCGTGCTGCTGGCAGTGGATGGGCATCCTCTTAGTGCAAGCTGTCTAATGCTGTCTAATACCAGGCCTGGCCATATGGACATGAGGCATGTCTCAGCAAGGGGGTCACCCGGCTTGGAGACTGCACAGATGCTTTAAGAGGGAGGACCAGGCAAGGGGAAGCTGTGGTTGGCGGTAGATGAAGCTTGCCGGGCCTAATGGAGCCTGTGTTCAGAAACTAACGACAGTCTGAAACTCGTTGTGCTAGGAGTCGGTCTGAACTTGGGGATTTGTCAAGTGTTGCATGCTAAGTAAAGAGTTAAGAACCATTCATTATAGTAGAGTTGAGGCTTGTGTATGTTGGCCATATGGCTGTGGCCGAGCCGTCTTATTTTGAGGTTCAGAAGTTTTCAAGGAGTTTTCATAAGCTGCATTCTTGCACTATTCCACTCGTAATTGCAGACAGAGACCGGACCCTTTTTAAACATGCAGCAGCACAGATGTGTTCTATTTTAAGAGTATGAATGCATGGTACAGTATAGCTGGTATATTTAGCCTTGTTTGTGTGTTCTGTATGTTTTGAGTTTTAGGCAAGTACGTCTGACGCCGGGTTGCAGTTTCAGCCACAGTCACTACAACATCCGGCCCTTTGCAAGGTTGAAATGATTGCACCTACAGGAAGACCACAGTTAAAGAAACCAGGCATCCTGAATGTGATGGAGGCTCGAGAAATGTCCTTTTCACGAAGCAGCTCTCTTTGATTTTGAGCTATGGATCCAGCACTTGCAGAGTTAACAGGCCCTCGCTGTGGTTAAAGTGCTATATTTAGCTCAGTGGAAACTGAATTGTGGGTTAGTGTGCTGGAGGGAGTGGTGGGCCACAGGCAGATTTGTTTTGCTCAGCTTTCGGGGTGCTTTAGGATCTCTATCTAAATGAGGCTCTTTTTTTGTTCCCTCTCTCACCCACCGGCCCTTTGAAACCAGCTTTGAAAACCTTGTGTAGGGCTTTGATTAGGACCCAGGAGACAACTTCCAAAAGAGCAAGTAACCCTGCCAGAATTGGACCGTGGCAAAGACTGTCTTGCTTACAGGAAAGTTTCTATAATGATGCTGTAATATCAGTTGCAGACTTGAGGTCTGGCATGATGTCACATTTTCAATAATGTATCTCTAATATCAGACAACACTGATGTTACTTGTTTAAGAGCAGTGGATCCACGAGCTGTTTCAGGCTATAATTGTTCGAATTAAACACATTTCTTCACTACAGTGTCTGATCCAGCATTGTCTACTGATACCCGACTGTCAGATATCATCTTTAACTGAAACTGAGTGTTGGCTAATACTAATACACAGATACTTTAGGGTTTTAATAATTGAATACTTTAATAATTTATTCCATCCATGCATATTTTAACAAATCGTGTGTTTTGCTGTTAACTGTTCCAGTTCCAATTCATTGTGTTTGGCACTGTGTTTTCAGCAGAGCCTTAGTCTGGTGTCCTCTAAGACCCATTAACAGACATTTCTTCACAGCCTGCATCAATGGGGAGTGTTTAGAAGATAACAGAGCAGTTTAGAGTCTGCACTGTTGAGCTCTTTTACTTTGGGACATAAACTTTGCACAATATCTGTTTTTATTTATGATTATATTACTTTTAATGCATTTAAGCCATTTGTTGTCCAGACGTTTGTATATTTTCTGCGGTACTGCCTGAACCAGATGGAGAAATCCACATCAGAAATGTCCCAAACTTTTAATGGATCATGTATTTGCTATTAATCTGATCGAGTCTTTGTTTTAACCACAGTGTTCAGAGCATCACCTAGTGTTCTTAACATGCCTCGCCAGATGTGTGGAACTTAACAGAAGCTAAATAAGTGTTAGAGTGCATTGTGAAGCTGTTTAACAGCAGAACCTGGGACCATAATGTAATCTCTGAAACTATATAAAACCATTGTGGAAACAGCTGTTCTACCGGTGAGAGAGCTGCAGCCCTTAGTTTTGAAAAAAAGAAAACAAAACTGAGAAGGGGCCAACGCTAATGCTGAGAAACCCACACTGTAGAAACCCAATCATAGCACATCCGCTACATTATAAATTATTTCTCAGCAGTAGATGACAAGAGATATCAGTCCAGAGGGTACTCCTAGCACACACACCTTCAGGGTTTTAAAGGTACTGGGAGCTGACAATAAATAAATAAATATTCAGAATTTCTTATTCTATGAACTGCTACTAAAATAAAGTGATTTTACTTCAGTATTACTAGCAGCATATCTTACCTAAAGTGTTAGGCTGTGGTATTAATATAAACCTGTTGCATTAAAATAATATATATTGGATCAGTATCAGCTTACATCCACCATTTAGAGACTATGATTGAATCGGGCGGGCTGGATAACCTGATGGACATCCCTACCTAAAGGTGTTTGCTTAGATGCTTTGTTTTGGTTTCATATTGATTGATGGTGTAATTGAACCATTGAAATGTTTTTAAGAGTGTAACATTCAAACCTAATGTAATAAAATGAATCAGATCATATTCCTCTATTTTCTCCTCCAATACCAGATTTGCTGGCGTAAAAGTACTAGACATCAGAGTTCTGGAAAGAGTTTTTAGGTTCTCTGTGTAATGTCAGAAGGTTCACCTGGGTCTACCCAAACAGCAGAAGTTAACTTACCCTCAACACTTTCCACACAAGCCCTTGTGGGTGAAGCTGTTGAATGTGTCACCCTCTCAGCTGCTAGCTGAGTGTCACCTTAACCAAGGCACTATCAGACCAGTCACATTTTCTGGTCTGTTGCCAGCATTCTCTTGGAGAGAGAGAGAGAATGGAGGAGGGTGAACAGAAGCCATGGATTGCTGATAAGGCAGAAAGGGTGGTTAGTCTCAACCCCTTCAACGGTCACATCTAGATTGATAGAATGGCACAAAGATCACTTTTGAGGGCATTTTCACTGTGTGAGACACATTTGTTTGTTGATCTGGGCTTTGAGCTAGGACAGAAATTATGCATCACTATTGGCATGTATAAAATTTCCCCAGCAGTAAATCTGTTAGGCCAGTGCAAGTAGATGGGTGTTCGTTGTGTTATTTTTCTAACCGGAAAAATGGTGAAAAAAAAGTTTTTAAACATGTGAAACTTTCCTAATAAAACATAACCAAGTAGAGACGTGAATGAGCCTTTCTAAAGGGAAAGTACTCAAAACAGAGCAACTATATCTTATCACCAAACAGTTCCCATAAAAAACAAACACGCACAAATACTAATATGCCGCTAGTACACTTATGTGGAAGTCATGGATCTTATGCAAAGTTATGCAAATTGAGGCAAACATGATGTTGGAGACTTTTCTACGATGGATAGTTGTACACATTTATTGACCAGTTTATCTGGAAAAAAAACCCACCTCTACTGATAAACCGTCATCTTACTCTTCACACAGATGTCACATGGGTTATGCAGTGTTCAGCACCTGCTCTTCAGAAGACCTTTACTGTGCCCTCAGCAAAAATTCAGTGTTAGACATTTTCAAAAGGACATCTAAGCAAGCCTGATGCATGTTGAAAATGAGCAGAAATGGAGATTACAGGGAAAAAAATTATATTGAAAGACATTTCTACAATCTTCAGTGTTTACGGTGTTATTTTAACACGTAGAATAGGGCTGCAGTGTGTAATGGAATTAGTTGGCTAAATTCAAAGATCAGATCATTTCTCACACTAGCTAGAAATAATTTGGGACGGGATGGTGCTACTGTTATTTTTAACAGTAATGGTTCTCTAAAACTTATAGAGTGAGCAGCTGTTAAAGATGGCGTCTGGTTTGAGCACCAGTGGAAAAAGTGAAAAGGCATTTTAAAGATGTATAGTTGCCAAAGGATATGTTGCTAAATAGTGACCATGCATGTTTGCCTCAAGCCTTTCTTTTCACGTTACTTTGAAACGATCAAAAATGGAAATAAACGAACTAAGATATTCATGAAATTGGACGTCTTTAGCTGTTATGGTCCTCGTCTACTCATTGGGGTGTTCACAGTAAGAGGAAAAGTCACTGGCGTGACCATACATACATATTCTTATCTCTTTCTCTCTCTCGATTGCTTGAACCCCCACCCCCACTCTGTGTCTCTGTGCTCCATAACCCCCTCCCTGCTAGCTCCTTCTCTTTAATAGGTGTCACAAGACCAAAAAGCCCCTGACTGTCTGTGACAGTGCCCGAATACAGATACTCTTTGTTTGGCTGATGAGGTCTGCTCTGGCCTTCCTTATCAGCCTGCAGCAATTTCTTAAACCAAAATCTCAATCTTGGAGCCACATTGGGGTTAAAAGTTTCTCTTTGTGTCTTTATCGAAGATCATCTCTCTTCCCTTATCCAACTGCAAACTTTGAAGTTTGGAACAGAAAGCCTTAGTGACTTCAAACCCTTCCCATCTCTTACAAACAGAGCGAGGCAGTAGTCATGCAGGTACAGAGTTGATGTTGGTACGCTGAGGCATAACTAGAGATATTTGTCGTGATCTGATGGCTCTGGACTATTCATGTTTGGTTTGGTTAGGTTTTAATGTCATTACTCAAATATAAGGGGATTCTTATCTCCTACTTTTAAGTGACTTTGTCCGACATTAACCCTACTTCTGTAGTTTTACCAACTTTAAGAGGCTCCTCCACAGTTTCAAATTGAAGAACCTCCTGGTGTTCTTCAGGGAACCTTCAAGAAACACTTGTACCTTAAGAGGTTCTGCCACAGTTTCAAATTGAATATCATGCAAAGGTTCCTCAAGAATCTTGTAGTTTTTACAATGAGAGAGCTTACATCATGTAGAACACACCCTCCACACACCTGCCAGTCTGAAGGGGTTCTTTGACTTGTAACTGTTGGGAGCCATCTAAAGCACAATTTCCACCAGTTTGAAGGACCCTTTAGCCTCAGCGATGGTCTTTTTTGTTACTGTGCCTTCCAGACATATATATTTAAATGAGCTCTGTCCAGTGTGTCTGTCCTATATTGTGCCTTCTTTAATAAGCTGGATAGGTGGATTGGATGGCTGGATAGGATTATTTTTTTTTGCCTCTGCCCATATTTTGCTCTGTTTATATCCTGATATCGATATTAATATCGATATATCGCTCAGCCTTACAGGGTTCCCATGCATACTGGAAAATCTAGAAATCCTAAAAATTTATAGACTACTTTTTCTAGTCATAGAAAAAGCTGAAAATCTCCTTGAAATATGAGTGAGATCCTGGAAACGTTTAACTGTATATAGCTGCTGGTTCATTAACAGAGGGATTTTCATTTACTGAACAGATTTAGTACTCATTCTAGTCATTTTACAGCAGTACAGTGACTCTGTGTTTGTATGTCACACCGAGAAAACCCTAGGAACCCTGTTAAAGCTTTAAATATAACCTCTTGATATCTGTAACTATAACTGAACAAGTTAGCTGAACTAGATTGGGTTTGAACCGGTGGAAACCTATGCACGCACATGCTTCCCTAGAAATCTGTGTCTCTCCATTTCCTCCTACATCTTCAGTGGCAGTCAGTCACGGGGTGAGTAATTGGTCTCTCACACTTTCCATAACTGGAGAGCTTTTATTACAGTGTGCTGTGAATGTGATACCCCCTTATTACGCAGCTTCTACTTGTCTTAATCCCAGACTCTTTGAAGACGCAACCAAGAAATTCCCAGTTTTTAACTTACCTTCACCCAAAAAAATGGATGGTGGTGTTTACAGCTCCCACCAGGTCCCACCTTCCCAGAGAGGTTTACGGTATGAGTTTTCGATGATCTTCCTAATAAAATGATGGCGGTCTGTCATCGGTCATGTGTAAGGTTCTACTCACAGTTGTAACACACATTACTCTGTTAACATTCCCATGCTTTAGCTGAATAGAGGGTGTTTGTTAATTAAGTGACCCCTCCACAATGTTGCTTTCACTCTTAACACAATGCCAAACTGATTACTTCAGGTTTTTTGGTGATCAGGATGTTCTGTGTTTTGCATTGTTCTTTAGTGTCAGTGAGTGCAGGTGTATATGTGTCCTTGATATTGTGTTTCTGTTCACCCACTGTAAGTGATTTTATTAAGTTCAAGTTTCAGAACCTACCTCAGTCCTTAATTATATTTATGTATAGGGCAACAAGTAGGTCACAAGAACCTAATTATTTATATATCTCCACCTGTTCAGCCTACAAGTTAACTCCACCCACTCATAGTAATAAGCTTTTTAAATTAGTGTTTTGAACGAGGTACATCACAGGGCAACCAATCAAAATGGAGTTTATTTATCTTTGAGGCACAGTTAAGTCAGTCATTTAAACTCTGTTTAAAAAAAGTTTGGGAAAATGGAGCATTGGCAACACTGGGACATGTGTAAACTTATGCGTAAACTATGTTCTTATAACTTAAACCTCTGCGTTTAAACAGTGACCCACCCCACAAGACTTGTCTTTCTGTATATTTAAATATCTAATTATAACCAATGAAAGCTATTTTGGTCAGCAAACAATGTCAGTGCATTTGATTTGCAACTGTGTTTGATCAACTGGGCTGAATAGTACATAGCTTTCTGTATTTTAATTTGAATCTCAAATTCACTTCCTAGTTTTTCTTGAGCTTGACTTTGACTTCAGATTTAATTTAGTAGAGCTGATAGAGATTACTTTCTGCTGCCATTTGATTTGTTTTATATACGGAAGCCTTAAATTTTTTTTTTAACCATCTATACTCCAGCATTAACCCTTTTAACAACACAAACTATACAAAAATGTTCTCAACAGAGGTTCAGTTTGAACAAGTGTTTGAGAATCATTTGGAAACACCTGCAAGAATTTGAAGCTTGCATTATTTGGGCCAGCCAGTCCAACCATTGCCTGATGTAACAGGCTGAAATATTATAAGCTGTATTATGTGACGCATAATGTGAGCTAGTGTTTGTTAGAGGAAAGGATATCTGTTTTTGGCAAAAGGCAAATGAGAGCATCTTTGCTGGCTTGATTCTCATTGCGCTTTTCTTTGCTTAATCCCACTTCTTAATGGCAACACTTACCTTAACCCTAACCAAGGCCTTCATTATCTTAACGTTTAATCGTTCTGGATTATACAGTATGTACAGAAGTCTACTTCCAGCTTGACTGTGTAGTCTCTCTGCTTCACATGAGTGACACTGATACCAGCAGACAGCACATTAATCCGTTTGTGGACTCGAGGCTTTGCGGGGTTTTACTTAGCAGCCTGAGGGCACAGCCGGAGCACAACCACTCTGGAGTCCGCCTTCTCCGGCTGCTTATACAGCCGATCCCGCTAGATCAAAGGGTCTGGATCCCTGGAATTCTCTTTATCCTACTCTGGTCAGTTGGGAAAGCGAGGAATGTGATGGTTGGAACAAAGGTTTCTACATGGGCTTCACAATATTTCTTAATCATCGTCATATTAGTCTTTGATGTACTGATGTTGAAAAAGGCTGCAATGTTTAAAGGAGAGTAATTAGAGATATCAGGTTCGTAACAGTTTAAGTAGGTTAGGATTGGCCCATTTTTATATGTGCATCAACCTAAACATACTTGAAACATATAGAAAATCTGCTTTGGCCCACAACTTCCATGTTCAATCATCCTTTTAATCATTTAATTTGAAATAATGCTGTCATTGTCCTATTTGTTCGTTCATTCATCAGCATAAACTAAAACTACATCTGTGTCAATAATTACCAAAGGATTATTTGCAATTCAAATAAAGGTTTCCCTTAATAGTTTATCGGATTCAGTCATCTGTCGGCTCCATTCAGTGCTGCAGTTTAGAAGTCATGGCAGCTGCAATTACTTTTAAACTGAAATTAGCTTGATGCATGACTTTACCTTGAATGTTGTGCATAGTTTTGATGGCAGACTGCAAGAGCACCAGCATGATGCAGCACCTGCAGAGAAATGATCCAGTTCACTAATTCCACAGGTACGGTCGTTTTTGCTAAACTAAAATAACAACATTGTCATTTTGGAGTACATACATTTTGTTAAAAAACAAGGAATAAAAAGTAAAAACTGAATGCATTGATTTGATTTTTTTAAAGGAAAAATGTAACATTTGCTTTAGATGAATAGTCGATACATTAATTGCAAGAATAATGGTTCGTGGCAGCCCTACTGTCATACCTTTTTAATCTATTGCAGATTATAGCCCAATCCCGATATCAAGAAATATAGACAAACCTTAGGCCTAAAGATATGTTCCGTGCAAAGGTTTTTAGGGGTGAGCATAAAAAAATTCCTGGCCATTTTATGCAGTGTATTTTGCCTCTAGTGAAGTGATATGGTGCTTGGACCCCTAATTACCTGCTATGTTTCACTGGAAGCCTCCGGTCTACCATTAAACTTTTCTGGTGATAACTTTTGGACCATCAGACTCTACGTCCCGTGTTTGTGTGTGGGCTGCTGTAAAAGCTTCCACATGTTTAACTGCAATAATTCCACTGTGCTGTTTCTGCCTAGTTTTGGGTGATCAATAAATGCAGTCTTATTGACCACTCCCGCAACTGTTTTCTTGTCCAACTTTACGGTTCTTTCATGCAGAAGCCTGTTTGATGGTAGTCATTTCTCACCTATAGCCTTTTGGAAGTTGTCTGTCAGATGGTGTTTAATCTTGTGTTGAGAAGTTGAAGAGGACAGTTGTTGCCTAAAAAGTAAAAGACAATTCTTGAAGATGTTTTGGAAGCAGGAAAAAGGGGTGCACTTAAGACTGGTCGTGTAGGGTGTTCCTGGTATGCAGTAGTTAATACCTACAAACAGTGCTCCAAGGTTGGACAGCTGGTGACCCATTGACAGGGTCATGGTGCCCAAGGCTCATTTATGTGATCCATTGAGACCCCGCTTCATAACTTACAGGAGAGTCTTAATGTTAATGTCTTTGTGCCAGATGAAGAAATGAATTCTTGCATAATGCTGCTTTAACTAGGGGTATAAGAAAATATCAATACGCTTGTGTAAAGCAATGTTTCCTGATACTCAAAATTCTCAAAAAATTGATTTTTTTAACACTTTAAACCCAATGCTTGCACAGTGCAGTCATACTGACCATTCAGTTTTTTTCCCTTTGTTTGGACTACTGTATCTTTGTTTATCTATTTTTATCAGCTTAAAACCACTTTATTTCCAAGCTGTGAAGTGCTTTTATAGTCGTTACGAGCAAAAAGCTCGTAAAAGCTGATGTTTCTGCATCAAACATTGTAAAATTACAAATATCAAAGTCATATTTGAGTAGCCTTGAGTAGCCTTGGAGCTGGGTGATGTGGACAAAAAAATTCTTAATGAATGAGCTAAATGGTGAGATATACCATATGATATATGCTGTGAAAAATACAATGTGAAAACATTGACAGCCCATGAAATCCTATTATACAATATTCTTCTTTATACACATTAAGTCTTATGTCCCCTCCATAGTGTATACATGAGTTTATGAAAGGGGGCAGAGGGGAACAGTGTAGAGGAGGAGCTGAGAGCAGGGGACGGAGCAGAGCTTCTTCAAGAAACCGAACTTTAAAACATTGCTTTAGCCACATATCTTGCTCTGGTTATATCCCGATATCGATGCAAGTATCGATATATAACCTAGCTCTGAATAGCTGAGCCTCAATAAAAGTATGTGAAACTTTGTAAATGTCCCAGAAAATTGGCCTAAGGAGTTAAAAAAAACAAAAACAAAACTGCAATACATCACAATGTCAAATTGTGCTCCCTGTATCGTGTTACATATTGTATTACCAGATTCTTGCCAATGCACAGCCCTAGCTGTAAGTGTGGAGCATAAACCCCACTCCCATCCCCACTCAAGTACTCTAAAATGCTCACCTGCTTTCAGTAATCTAGTTTTGATTACTAACAATTGAGACCCTCTGAAGATACTGAGGACCATTCAGTTTTTACATTACAATAATTCCAAATATTTACCCTGTATTAAAATGTCTGACTTCTGAATGGAGTAGCAGAAGGACTGTAATCATCCAAATCTGTCAAAGTTTAACACCAAATGAAAAGCTTTTGCCCATGCCGTGTTCATTTGTTCTCATTTGCTCATGTGAGTAGACACACAGCCCAGATCTAAATTGGGATAAGAAACTTTTTTGCTTTAATCTGTCACACTAATTTCTTGTTCTAGTTTGTGTCTCTCTTCCATATTTTCTCTCTCTCTCTCTCTCTCTCTCTCTCTCTCTCTCTCTCTCTCTCTCTCTATCTATCTCTGTGGGTGTGTTGAAGAGAGACAGAGCAAGGTTAAACATTTCACATGCTGTGAGCACCAAAGTTCCATTTTTGTGCAGACTTTATCCAAACAGGACAAATTATTTAATCGTGCAGTGGGAGTTACTACATCCAAGATTTCCAAAATCACACAGCCTTTCAAAATGTGCATGGTAAACCAATCAGTAAGTCGCTCTGGATAAGGTCATCAGATAAATACTAATAGAAATTATACTCATTTCATCCACTGTGTTATGCCCGCATGGGACTTGGATCGCCGCATTTCACCCATCCACACAGTGATA